>JTDE01000817.1:65576-143386 GCA_014338405.1 Paragonimus skrjabini miyazakii
TTTGTTCTAGTATTTCACGGAAAAATTACCCTAAACTTTTGAAATAATTTCTTATTAATGTTGTCGGCTTCTGACAGCATCAATCTGGATGATTACGGTTAAACTAGGGCTGTTAGGTCACATTAAAAACGTTCACTAGAATTAAAACATTCATGTTAAACCATACACACTGTCAAGCCGACATGTCACTTTAATCGGTTTAGTCTTAAATTAGACGCATCAATCAGAGATGAGACTGTGCCCCGAACAGAGGTAATGCGATTGACCATAACATTCTACTAAATCGGCTGATCACAGTTCATATAATGTGAATTGATAGCGATGTTTATTCAAAAACCTAAATCATATATAAGGCGAACACGGATACTATAATTGATTGGATGTTTAACCAGTGGATGTAAAAGTCAGTTCTCATTTGATATATCTCCTCACACCGCAGTAACTGCACTCTTCCCACGGTTAAACTACACAGTAACACCATCTCATTCCATTCGTAGTTGATCACTTTGGTGTTCCTATATCTCTAAACGAAATGATATAAAACAAACTGACCTTTTCTGACCGAATTCTTACCGGCTCACCTAGCCACATAGTTGTGTCTGCTCTTGTCCTGGCAAAAAATTAATTGAAACGAGCACAACGCATCAGTAAAGCAAGGATTCGAAAAACTCTGCGTTTGTAACAAAGACAATTTTGGAGTAGTTCATTGTTCTTTCAGAGATCTTAAGGACCAGTGATCTTGTCATACCTTGGTTTGATCTCCTGCGTGCCGGACTGACTGAGCTGATGGTGAGCGATAAATCAGTTATTCCATTTCATACGATGAGTGCGATCTAAGACTGCCATTTTTCTTACAGTGAGTCTTGATCATTTTGATGTTTTTTCTGTCAGCCCAATCTACGATTCGGTCCGTTTTAGGGCTTGCTTATGGGTCACTTCGCAGGTTGCTGTTGGTGTTCTCTCTTTATGTGTTCAAACAGAAGGAGTTGGTGAATTTAGCGGCCGCTTTTTGTTATAAATAAGTAGCAGAGAGCTTCCTAGCCCATTCACAGTACAAACATTCGGTTTGACTTGGTTTCAACAGAAGATATTAAAAAGTATTCCGCTCGAAAGTGAATGAGGCTTAGCGTTCGGAACTACTGTTTTTCGAAAATGGAGAATCTGACCTACACTACTGATCGATCCCCAAGGCCATTCGATGAACTCAAAAAACTACTGCTAATGCACCTACTTTCCGTCAATTTCTGGATCTCAGGACCTGTAAAATTTAATTTGTTCGTGCGCTGGTTGAGCAAGAGCTGCTGCAAGTTCCTTCTGCAAATGTTATAGCTTGCTACTCATTTTCGGTTTTGGTGAAAAACTCGAGGTGCATTCGCATGATAGGCTGATAGCTAGTGTCAGTGATACAATAGGAACAGCGGTGATTGCTGATCAAACCAGAGGTCACCTACCAAAAAGCCTGGAACATATCTGAACGGAAGGCTGATATGTATGTTGTTGTTGCTGAGTTGAACGTCACAGTGTTCCTGAAGATCAATGTGTGCACTGTTGCAAGAATTCAACCGATGAAAAATTGTTTATGACCACCTCAAATATCGACCACAAATCTGGACACATACAGTGTAAACAATTACGTCTCCTCTCGTAAGTTGTGTTTAAAGTCACCCTTCCGATTCCTTGACGTTACATGTCAAACAAGTGGCAAGTTTGGTCATATTAAAAGTGTATCCAAAAATCAGAAATACTACACCTAATAATTTGAAGCAGCAAATGCTTTTGAGCCGTCTAGTTCTGTTTTAACGTTGCAAGCGAATCTCATAGCTCAACAGTTCAGTCATTGGTGTAACACAGTCAAGACGAGATGGGCGGCAGAAATATGCAATTCAGTATTTCAAAACCACTGTCAGATCTCATGGCTCTTGATGTCTAGTTGAGATTAACAGTGATTGACATTTATCACTGTTTGGCTCCGCTAATTGAGACCGGTGATCGATAATGACAGTGAGCACATTCCAGCGCAGTTTCTAGTATCAGAAGGTTCCAACCATCCTGGGATTAACAGTCTTCCTAGATCCAATTTGTGCCCCTCTATTAAATGTCTCATTATTTGTGATAAAGCATGCAGATCGGATCGTGATCGGTACAAATTTGTATGATCGTCACTTCGCCGAATAACCGAGACGAGTTACAATTAATACTGGGCTATTATTAATAGAATTCTGGTTTCACACCAATTTTGTGACGAAAGCAATCACTGTTCGCAGTTTAAATGGTAGAAACCTCGGCATCGGCTCGAAAAGATGATGGTATCACGAAAAAGAGCTAATACAAGTTGTGGTTGTAACAACCCTGTTTGACTCATTTTGCATGCGTAAAGTTGACACGCAGTGCACAGTCACACTGGCTGTTGGCATGAAAGTCGTTTTGGAACAGAAGGGATAACCAACCATAGGTACATGACGATTGCTGAGTGGAGCAGAGCAGAGATACCCATGAGTACGAAATAGGGCGTCAGCGGTAATCTGGACTGTCAAACAATAGCATAACTTCCGTCTGATATTAAATTCCTAATTGCTGCCGCTCATCAGGCTGTGCGGCATTTATATGTTAAATCGGCGACGGCAATGTTAAAGCGTTGGCGTCTAGTTCCAGCAGTCGATGCCTATAAAATTTGTCTTTGACCTGGTAAGCGGATCCCCCGAGCAGATTTTCTATCAAAATGGTCTAGCTTGTTGCTGATGTGGTTTTGCTTTTTTGTCTCAGCAGCAGTTCCAATGAGCCAAGACGGTCTAATCAAGACAGCTAGAAACCACTGTGTTATGGAAGTGTTCGCGGAGACTTAGGGGTGATCATCAGTAGGCAAACAGAAACACCCAGAGAGTAGAGCGGCTGCCGGTACAGTTTGATGCGATGCTGTGTTGAAGAGCTCAGTAAGCAATCCCACTACCCATACGAAAAACCGTATTGGATGGCTTGCTTTCAAACGTGGGGGAAGTGAAGCCATCAGCTAAATCTATGTACGGTAGCCGAAGACAAATACGAATATTAACAACAACGTAGTGAATTGCGATTCGTATCTCCACGAAATGAAAACGAGACTAAATAGTTGGACATCCTTGCCAAACAGTGACTTAACTTGACAACGTGCAAGCACACTACTGTGAACCATGTCTTAATAACTACTGTATCCTAGTTTCGGTTGATTCGTAGTTGGATGGCCGGAACTAATCACTAAATCTTCACCTCCCACATCATTTGACAAGTAAGTTTCCTGTGAATGGTCTAGTGAAAAAGGAATTCTTGATGGCAGACAGCGGATTATGATTCAGTTTCATAAAACTGAAGGAATGGTATGATGACATCACGCGTCGTAATTCACGTACGGCGTTTTGGCATCTGTGATCCAATGTGATAAAAACGCTCAAATGCTTTGTTAGTTATGCTAGTTTTAAAACATTTAGTGAATTGAATGCTTCACGATAACTTTCTGCTTCAATACTAGAGAGCAGCCCACCGTACAACGAAGGACGGTTCAGTGGTGCTATTTACATCAGGGTGCCTTAGGGAATTACTACAGTGTGTGGATTCAACGGATATGCTATATTCTCGTGGGAACGGGTATGCAATCGCTTGCAAACTAGATAGTGAAATGCTAGAACTTACTGAATTGGACGATATCTCAGATCGTCGAAGGCGCAGTGATCAGATTCATTTCCGAGGCGCAGAAGATCAACGAATGGAACAGAATGTACTGAACCTAAAGAGTTCAAAGTGTCGAGATCGACAAAATTAGCAAACGTAAGTGCGGAGGCTTCTTCAAGGGGAAAAGGCGGTGATGAAAACAGGTACGATTTCACCGTTTATCCAAACCTCCCCAAAAAACAGGCAATCAATAAACGGAATAATCCAGCATCGCGTTCGGACACAATAACAGAATTTGAAAACTAGTTTGAATGATACATCTTCCGCTACTAGCCAAGATCCCTGATCTGCATCGGACGAAACAGAGTACAGTTTGTGGTTATGAGTGTGCCGTCGGTTTCAGCGAAAGACAGACTGAAAATTTTAATGATGACCTGCATCTATAGATCTGCGCTCCTATTTCATGATTTATGAATGCTTGCTGCGACAAGTTTGAAGTCACCTCCGTATCACTTACGCAAGTGGTATGGAATCGATTTTGTTTTTTAATGGCTATTCGAAGTTCACAATTTCGTGTACCGCACTATTATGCTCATAATTATTGCCACTTTGTAATGACACATTTTTGCCGTTTCCACGCACCTTCATGTAACTTTGCTGGAGACGATAGGAAGTCACTCACACTAAATGCAATCAATAGGTAGGCCCTGTTCGTTAATGGACGCGGATTGAATTTGTTCACCTCAACGAAATGTACATGATGTTATCACCTGTTATGAGGTGTGACAACCATGAAATGCTAAATGAAGACAGCCCTTCCGTTTATCTGTCAGTTTTATTACAGATCACTTCCTGTTGTTCTGTCATGTTGTTTTATTCATACCCTGTGCGTTTTATTGCACTTAGTTTCCATTCGACAGCAGCTCATATTCTTTATTCACATGACATTTTGTTCACAACCTTGTTGGGTCCTTTTTAAATCTAGTGCTTCTTTCTATCATGACGGACGAATGAAGTTTACTAGGTGTGCCGTTATGTACCGATTATAATAATAACGAGTAATTACTTCTCTAATCCAGTTTTCAATCCATGGATCCTTCTGTGGCCGAGTTTTCGAACTTATCGGAGGCATTTCTTTGCACGAGACAGGGAAGAATACTAAAGCAAGTGCGTAGCGTTTTTCGAATCGAGGGAAGATGTGGGCTGATATTTAGGATTGCGACTGAACATCGTTTGGTTGAACAATGACATCTTGTCTGCTTCGTACATCAGTGTAGTGCATTCGAACGTTAGACAATGCACAATCAGCTGATGCAGTTGTATAACAATAATGACATTAAGGTGTGGCTGTCAGCAACTGAATGTCGTCAGTGTGTAGAGGACAAGAATGAACGGGTAGCAAAAGTTAGGAGACAGTGGAATCCTTATATTTTCGCGCCAAATCTGCTAACAGTCGTCCGAAAACTTGGCTTGACACTATGCATCTGAACTCCGAACCTATGCCTCAAGTCATCCAGCGATTACACCGATAATGTATCTGGGATTGGACAAGTCTGAACGCTGAACAAATCCTTTCTGCTAATCTAGCGACACACTGAATGCCGTTACGTCATCCAGTCGTTACTTGCACACTGCTCGAAGCAAAAGGAAAATTTACAAATCTACAACACTTCTACATGACATTATTTGTGGCTGTACCGTCCATTGTTGTCCCAATTATTCTGATAACAGCAGTAAAAAACGGAGGGGAGTTGTAAATTTGAGAAATTTCGAACAAGTTGGATAAACTATATTGGTCCTGTTGCGAAACCACCAGACACATCAGTGTTCACACGTTATCTCGTAGAAAGTTCAACACTGACAATGCAAATAAGGCAATCATCCTTGGTATGCTTGATTCAGTATAGCAGTAAGCAATTCTCGGTATATATAAGTATATTACTGGTATTTAAGGGTTACGTGAATATACGGCAGATTAAGGGTAAAGCAGTGGAGAAAGAAACACATTAATGTAATACGAATCTTGATTGATTGTGGGTCAAAACTGGAATTTTAATAACATCAACTCAATACGTCACCTTGTTGTCAAACAGACCTCTTTACTGATTACCTGGAGTGGGTTTAACAAGCTAATTCCTTTCCTTCGTGTGTAAACAATGAAGTACGATATTGGAGTGGAATCGGGGTAATGAGCGTTATATCTTTGCCGCCCAAAATGCGGAAGGGTGAGGCTAATTATGCGTGACCAGCCTGATTACAAAGCCACCAAATGACGAAATAACAGTGGCATCGGCAATAAAACTATATGCACCGGAGCTAGTCGGAGTTATTAGCTTTCAGCGCATATTTTATGTAGAAGACTCAAGAAGCTCTTAGTGTAAAAGCCAACAGTGTTGTTGTAGGATTATAACAACTTTAGCTGAATCGGTGTCAAATTAACTGATTTCTCTCATAAACATTGTTCTCACGTTTACCAACATGATAGTTTTACCGTTTTAAGTAATCAGTTGGCTGAAACACATGGTTGCTATTGTTCTCCGCTAAGTGGCGGTTAGTGAAAGTGCCTAAACCTACCTAATGAAGGTAAACCATACATTCAGGCTTGATACAACAATGAACAACAAGTTGACAGAAAGGAAACTTTCCCCAAATCCCATTAAACATAGGTACGTTTAGCAGCTAGTCAACAACCGCATAGGACTGGAAAGCCTAATCATATACACACGGTTTTCTTAAAATTGCAGTTTTAACTATCCGAAATTCATCCTAACAAGAGTTTTATCATTGGCCTTGTGGGTTGTTCACCAAGGCTCGATCACTTCTAACAAGTAATATGTGTAATGCGGTGTGAGAGTTTGTTCTAGTGACTGCCTTAGGTGTTGTCTCTGTCGGTTGAAACAAAATATATTTGTGTTTACAAGCCTTTGGTTGATAATGTAGTTTCGTGTGCGATAATTATACTGTATACAGTTTCGCCTCCGTTGAAAATAATTATATGTGCGGTTCACTCAAGTTCCTCAGAGATCTCATTCACTCGAATAGAGAAAACACTGTGTTCTACGTAATTCTGACGGTGCTTCTCCAGGTATGTTCGATTTGTTCAAGCGTTAACAACCATCGGATGTGACTTCACTTTGAATGACCGTCACAATCGGATATGCAAGTAGAAGATTCACTGAGGTAAATCTCACCACGTGTTTGCTATCACTCCACCTCTCCCCAATAAGCTAGTGACGAGCAATTTCACCGATATAGTCTGGCAAACAAAATGCAGCTTTTGCATTTTGATATACATTTGTTTCCTTTGATTGAAGTCTTATTTGCTTGTTCTCACTCGTTCAACATTGATTACATGCCAGATGACTTCGAATAGACAGCGTATCCATTGGAATCAGCGAAACAACTGCCGTTTTTTTCGCAAGACGAATGACAAGTGGACCAAATACGTTCACCCTACAATCATTATGGCATCAGTTAAACTCTGTTTCAGGAAGAGTATATGCGCAGTGACGAGTTATTTCCAACAGAAGTGATTCTCGAGTTAGTACCTAGCAGAATAGTCACTTACCAAGCTGTTCTGAATGCGCTAAATATGTTATACTTACAAAAGAGAACTTACTTTGCTCGTTCTCAGCTCCTCATTTCATAACATAACAATCGCTGCGGAGGTCATATACTTAAGATGCTTGGATGTTTTGTGTTTTTAGTTAATATCTTCACCCCACTTTTTAGGTTGCTCACTACCTAGAACCCAGTTAATATGCACAGAACGATTCGAAACAAAATGCAGTTTACTTTCGGCTTATCTTCGTTTGTGGAAGTTTGAGCGAAAACTAAGATACAATTCAAAACGTTTGTCTCATGCCATACACAGGCTAATTTTGCTCACAATTTGCAATTTCCAAGAAGTCGATTTCCGTTGGAAAGTTGAACTTGCTTTCTTCAGCGCAGGCTTTTATCACATCAGTTGAATGAGTCTAGGACATTTTTGTTTTTGTGGCTATACCAAACTTAATTATGTTGCCTAGACTAAATTAGTACCGTCTGCCCATTAATTAGTACAAGGTAAACTAAAACGTGTACCTTGGGGATGAGCCAAACCAGACCAATATGGAGTGAACTACATAAGATAAATAAAATTTATTTGTGAAAAATGCGAGAGTTAACATTACACTTCCTGGGTTCAGCGCTGAAAGACGTTGAAAACCTATGTTAACAACTCACGAAAGTCCAATTAGCTTGATGTAGTATGCAAAAAATATACTTGTGCACATCGGTAAATAAGCCTGCTTGTAACGGCACAAATATATCCATGTTTTTTTTGCAGCGGAATGTAGACCAACCTTTCACATGTTTACAAACTAACTTACTGATCATGTTTTTATATCACCCTATTAACCTTTAAACGTCAAAATATTACTTACCAAGAAGACCAAGTAAATTACTGTTTTCAGATGTATTTCTACGGTGTAATAGGACAGTCACCATATTTACACCAAACATGTTTCTTGAGAAGTAGAATGTCATCAACAGTGCATTTGACCTACTTCCACAGGGTGATTCGTTAAGAAACATATGTTCACAAAACAATAGGGGGCATCCTTTAAAGTTTATGCATAAACAAATTACTGTGTGAAAAAAAAGAACAAATGCACGTGGTTAATAATAAATGACAAAAGCGTAAACATAAGTCTTGGACGAATTAGCAGCATCCGATATTTCGAAAACAACAAAAAAATGAATAGGCATTTCTTTAAACTAGTCCTTATCTAGAACCGAACGGACAGCAATTTTTCTTGAAGTGTATTCAAGACAAATGAAACATGCAGGACGACAGGAAAACTCTGCAGTCATTCTCAGTGATACGAAGTGTTTATTCCATTTGATCTTAACATTTTTATACGTCCATTCGACACAGTTCTGACGAGAGACTGCGGTGAGTCGGGAATCAATTTCCTTTAGGCTCACATTAACGGAGACATTTTGGATAGCCAGACAAATATTTGATACTTGATTAACAGTCCGTCGACAGATACGCCCGCCGATCGCCAATTACAAAGTCGTGTGAATGAGGGTAATGCTGCCTTCGGACGTCTTGAATGACGGGTCTGGGAGAGCCACAGTCTGAAGACGGTCAGAAATCTATATGTTTATCGTTTACTAGTGATGTCCATACTACTTTACGGCAGTGAAACTTGGACATCATATCAGCGTAATGTATGCTATCTGAGTAGTTTTCCTTTGCAATATCTAAGACGCATCTTGAGTATTCGGTGGTTGAACCTGATTCCGAGCGGCTAGCGGACATGACGGGACCGAAGCTATGCCCACGCTGAATCAACTTTACTGGTTAGGTTAAGTCCGACGAATAGGCGATGACCATATTTCAAAGCGGCTACTGAATACGCAGGTGGAATCTGGTAGACAGTCTACTGGTATTCAAGGAATGTTAAACCAGGATGTTATCCAGGTAGGTTTTCCGCGTTGCAGATTCGATTCCAGATTTCGGGAAAAAAGTACTGAACCAGACAGTGTGGAGGGGTACGATCCGGACGTAGACCTAACGGTTTAGTGAGAAACAAGTGCTCGGCCATAAACGGAAGCGTGCAGTATGCAAGGGAACTATTGGTGCATTGGTTGTAATGACATGACTATATGGCATTGCGATGTGTGTGGCCTCGAATGCGGTGGTCGCCTCGGATTAATGGATCACTAGTGTACTCATAGTGCACTGTTTGTAAAGAGACAACGAGTACGTTAGAATCAAATGTGCGATATCAGTTACGTTCATTTTTCACTTATTCGTAGTTTGGTATGTGCTCTCCTTTTCAGAAACGTGGGTGTCTATAACCTACTTTTCTTCTCCTTCAGCTTTGTTGGTGTACGGAATTTTGAATGTTTTTTTAGTTTCTTCCAGTCCAAATTCAAATTTTATTTTTCCTCCATATCCTCTTGGGTGCACTAACACGTATTCCTCTACTGAAATACTTTTTGCGTTGTTCTTTCAACATTTTTCTTCCCAGTATAGATTTTATCACTGGAGTTTCTTCATACATTTTTCGAGGGATGAGGGTTACACTTTCGTATTAGCCTGCCATTTTGCTGACGAACATTGGCCGAGTGGACACCAAGGTCTCACTCACACACCTACTGGTCTTATTCTTTCGGGGATGGCACTGGATACGTTATCTGTGAGTGGAGACGCAAGGTGCGAGGTGAGCCACCTTTGGTGAGTGTTATGCACAGGTGTCCTTCGGCCTCGGTGATTGTGATAGGCTAATTGTTAACGGATGCTGCCAAACATGTGGGCGACTACTAAGACCATGCCAAACGCAATCTATATCGTATAGTAAACTGCATCAGTATGAATACAGTCCGAATCACGGCATATGTGTGTTTCTGTCTGCTACACAGTGTCTAACTTTTTGGACAATTGGCGTTGTTTGGCCTAGAAGGTTACACTCTCCTGAGACAACAATGGATCAAATACTCCACCTACTCTTAAAGCACTTTTTGTACTGAAGAGAGGCGAACGTAATGGTGTCTTTTAATCGACGAACAACAAATCAGTTCTGGTTGTCGGCAGCACGAAAAACAACCTAACGGATAGGATGCCATGAACGATGCAATCAACAATGTTATTAAGATGACTCAACAAGCAGTTGCGCACAATCGAGAGATATAGTGTGCTTCCGTTTGCAACCACACTTCTGTTCCGAATGTGTTCCACGGGAACAGTAAAACTACCCTCTTGACAGATTTGTCATACTTGTAACGGCCAGATGCAAGCCTCCTTCAATATGTGAATACGCATCACTAACAATGTTCTCTCAATCACGCTTCGAATGTGATCTATTGCATAGAAAAGTTGAATGATATTCTCAAGAGCCTAACGTTCTTCCGTCTGGTTGTACAACGTTAACTTTAGGTTGAGCTAATTCATATCAACTGTTGGGCAGTTTTTGGATACGATAGGTACTTTAACATTACATTTGTGCTTTAACATGCGCCGTTTATTTGCCTGAACACCGGTGAACTGTTGCCTGTTCACAACTGAACAATTCACAAGGAAGTAGCATAATATATGCTCGCTATATTCAGGCGTTTCTCATCAAATTTGTTGATGTCAATATGCAGTAGAAAATTCCTATCAGAGAATGAAGGGAGACTTCATCAATAAAAATAGAATATTTCAGGAATAATTCTGAACATTGGTATTGGGGTTTATCAGAGGTAGTATCGTGGAACTCAGTTTTCCGCATAGCGGTAAGTTTGAAGTGAATGGCGTTGATAAGATGAAGAATCCAGACATATTTTATGCTGTCCTATAAATCACCCAGTTTCTGTTTTGTCTCCGGTAGCAATTCACAAGTAAAATCGTTATTTTCAACCGGTTATAATCGCGCTGAACAGTTTCCAACAACACGCCGTCAAATAGATTGACAACACTGTTAAAAAGAGAAGCCAACTGCTGTGATGTCATTTCCTTTGACAGGTTCTTCCATGTATACTTTTCCGTCGTCGAGATTGTCGGTTATCAGTGATGATATGCACACTACTTCAGAAGAAGTACAGTTGTTTCAGTTTGTCTTTCAAACGAAAAACAAAAACGTCTGGCACTGTTAATATAAGTGTCGTCTGAAGTGGATTGTTTGTAATGACCGCAACGCATAAATAAACTTTGTTTTGTAGTTTAGCAGCATATACAGATACGTTATGCACAATTCCGGTAGAATTTTGTGCACGATCTAGTTAACTTGCTCACTGTGTCCTCGCTACTGCTTAGAAACTGATTCTGGGTCTGAGCTAAGGAAATCTGTAATTGTATATTTCTAACTTCTGCACTTTGTCTCGCGGCAGTAAGTAGTTGGAATAGAATCCCTTATTTTGAAGACCTGTATATCCGCCCAATTTGACAAGCTATCGAGTTCCACTCCGAATGTTTGGAAATTAGATTTTCTTACGTAAATATATAAACCAATGAAAAAGAAAACTGCAGTTTTCCAGTGTTCTAGGCAAGCATGACTTTTTAAAAAAAAATCTAATATTTGTCATTTTACTTGTTTCAATTCCACGGGCTTTTTTGAAACATTTGCTACAATGATGTGTTTAACCTGCCAACCCTGAAATTATGAAAATAGTGAAATTTCACGACTTAATAAAGAAAGACGACAAGAGTATTCGTACATTTATACTTGAACTTCAAACCCAAGATGTACGGTGCAATTTCGGTGGTTAACTGCAAATTCAACTGTTGTATCGATTAGTTGCATGCCGTTAACATACAAAAAGTATTACACAACGAACTATTCTTTCAGTCAGCTAGTTATTCTCATGAACAGTCTCAAACATTGAAAGGTGCGATGAATAAAGAACCAGTTGTGTTATGTGATATCAACAAAGTTATAAAGTAGGCACATCAATAACATAGATAGCCTAAAAGTAGAATGTCATGTAAAACAGAACGAATAGGACTATGTCATTCTAAGCAGACCTTGTGATGATTAACAATCTAGACTTGAGTGTCAATTTTACAATTGGAACTGACAGATGTTACAGGATAAGCCATATTCACGCACCGTAGTCCGAAGACTTAGTCGAGTGAAACTACTTAGAAGAGCACAGAAAATCACTCGACTTTCAATCCATAAACTTTACTGCGAACTATGTGATTACTATTAAGTCTAAACACCATATTATGCAATAACTCTTCAGAAACCAAGGATCTTACACTAGTCCTTCATTGTTGTCACTTGTAGTTCTTTGGGTCCACAAACATTTCATTAGGTTGCGTTGCCGTGCGTGCATCCTCTTTTCTGGCTATTGTGTACTCTCATTCAGGGATGCCCAGTCCCCTACCTGAAAATGTCTAATTTTTGTTTTTGGTTTCGGCCCGTTTATTATTGGCACTATATGACGGATGATTTTGAAACTAACTTCTGTGTTGTTCGCATAATCTTTTGAAAACGAGTGATCTCCATGAACCAGTCCGTACTACATTTATTTAAATGTGAAGAGAATACTGACTTCAGCAGAATTCATCACATCGACAGATCCAACTATAACGCCTCAAAACGTGACGGTCAAACACCAAGAGTTCTTAGTGACTTTCGCATTACTGTAAATAATAATTATCGCCGTAAAATTGCTCGATATAGGTGCTAGAAGACACCGACTACCGGTGTGTTGGTTCGAACTGCCTTTCGAAGGTTGAATTCAATGATACATATTTGAAAGTTCCTCTTAACAGCCAGCCCAGGTTTTTCCATATGAACTTTTCAAATACAACTGTTAAATCTTTGAATTAAGCGTTTGAATGGCAGGTTTTGAATACACGATAAACACAGTCACTGACAGCTTTGAAGGTTTTGCATCCTGTCACGCTGGATTCACTTTACATGGTTCTACCCTGAGCTTGCTGCATTATTCAAAAAACTTTGTGCACACTAAGTTACCGTTTATTCTGAAGTGTTTTCTTGTGGTACAAGTTTATACTGTCTCGTATAGTTGATTGATGACGCAAGGGTTAGACCAGATCCTGAGAGATTTCGCTTTTTGTCTGATGCTCCCACACCAAAGTCTGCTAATCAGTTGCGTTTAACAATGGGTTTGTTCCAATATTACTGCCGTTCTATTAAAAAACAAAACCTCTTTCTCTGATTTCTTCCTCAAAAAAATTTCATGGTTTAATGTGCACAAAAACATATTGCTCCGTTCACCTATATTTCACGCCGCAACTGCTGTTTTGTCTACGCCATCTTCCAAGCTACTATTTACTGCAATTATGGGTGGGTCTGTCACAACCATATGCTGTACCGTGGCAAGATGGACATCCATTCTTGTGTATTTTGTGCTTTGCTTAGTCTATCAGAGCTTAAACATTTTCAAGCTTCAACAGAGGCACTCATTGTGATTCACCTTAACAAACGACACTTGCTTTCCCAGTGTACGGCCATGTCTGACCATGTGGCATTACAGTTTAATTGCCATGGCTTTACGTTGAAGTACTGCCCTCTCAGCATACCCTTGGCATATTCTGTCCTAGCACACACAACATGCAGCTACGTCCGTCAACACAAATACTGTACATAAACTACAGTATCAGTAAGTAAAGCCAACCTGGGTTCCATTGCGTCCCAATGTGTTATCTTGTCCATACATGAGAGATGGAATGCAGCTATAAAACGCCCTTTTCTAGAAATGTATACCTGTCATAAAGAGCTTATACTTGCATCTAATGATACTTTATGAATTATCAATAAGATCATTGTGCTTTCAAAACGTCGTTCAGAAACTTTGTGCGATCTGCATTTTGATCATTTTTGTGTGGAATGAATAAAGACACTGGCATTTTGACCTACCGGTAACAAAAGAATGACGCTCAAATCACTCAAACAATACTTGTTTATATCACGTGTGTACACACAAGTCAATTCAAGTTATCCATATGAATTCCATGATTGATGTCTTGTGACGTTCGGTAGCGGTTACATACGAAATATTGTGGTCCTTTTCTGGACAGGTATTATGTATTGGTCAAACGTGATTTCTACTGGCGTTGGCTCGGAGTCTATTTTACCAGTTCACCATATGCTGGTTTCACCTTTTTGAAAAAGCTTCAGCATAGAAAGAGCCTCTCACACATTGGAGACGGTCAACGGATGTCATTTTATCGCACCTGATGACTACACGCAGATATCCCCAATCAACCGGAGAAACTTGGAACTACGTGCTTACTGTGGGAATCGTTGTAGTGGTCGTTAAGATGAAAAACATTAGGTAAGATTTCTTTCGCAATGACATTTTGATTACGTCTCATCAGATACTCTTGAGAACTTAACATGCACAGTATATAGGAAAAGCAAGTGACAAGGCAAAATCAACGTAGTCATATTTGTGATAACTAATCGAATGATCAAATGCGGAAGCGACACGACACAAATAAGGTCTATACATGAATAGGAAACATGAAACTGACATAACGCAGTAGGATTACTGCGGATGAAACGATTTTGTAAAAAATTATCATCAATCTAAAAATTCCGGCCTGGAAGGAATACGAAACTAAAATGGAAACAATGAGGAGCATTTGCATCTTTACCAAACATAGCGAAAGGTTAGTCGCCAACTGTTTCTGGGCTCACAGACTGAGGTTCAATCATTGTCTCGAGACGACTTCCAAAATCTATGCACTATGACACTGAAATGCTGTTTCTGAATCTGTTATAGGTTTGAATTCGGCTACTTAAGATTTGCTAGCAATATTGTACCGGTGCAGTCATGAACTCCTCACAGTTTGAAGAAGTGGATTTTTCACCACAATGAACAAAGCTCATTTAAGCCGTGGCGGGTGTTATGATTGTAACTCACATGTTGTTATGATTTAACTACACTTGTAATTAAGCTTTACGGTTGCTTAGACACTAGCTCTAGACCTGAACTAAGTGTGTCTGCGATTAACGTTTCTTATTTCAGACGAATAAAATATGACCGTTTCTCCCCAGGGTCATTTGAATTAAATCAAATTTCTTTTTCGTCGCACGTTGACATCTTCCCTTAGAAAATGAACAGGGTACAGGTCACACTGTGATTATCTCGCAAACGGTCGTCTCTTAATCGGAAAATGAAAGCTAGGGCAAACTCCAAGTTTGAGAACCTGTGATTGATAATGAATGTTTCGAGCTGAGTAACACACTGAAGTAATGGTTTGTACTGTGGAATGATTGCATACACATAGTCAGAAAGCAAGGATACACTGCTTTGAGCTGCATTACTTCATTTACGCATATGATATATATTTATAAACAGTTTTATCTTAACCTTGCAATTGCTGTATAAGTTGAAAGTCGGTCACACTTGATCGCAGTTGCCACATTCCCATAAAATTTCCAGTTAGACCTTTTCCAAAGGTGGCACTGGACTCAAATTTTGCTTTTATCAGAGTTGGTCACGGCCAGCCTTAGAAGGGCTTGAACTCCGATTATGCTTCCATGATACTACCGTGTTCACCACTGCGCTACTGATTTCGTACTATGCTCGACTAAATCATCACGGGTAAACGCTCAGCCACATTTTCTCTTGAATACTGCTGAGATTATCCGGTCGTCTTGACAGGTTACTCACTGACTGTCCCGTCAACTCCAATCTATGAATCCACGATTAGCACCTCTTCTCAAGTGGAGATTACTGAAATCAGTAACGTGTTCAGGAATACTTTGACTATTGATGAGAAGTAGAGGATTTTCATTTTTAAGTAAGTTGAACACTCGCAACTGATCGTAGCTGTCACATTTCAATGAACTATCTACTCTCGAGAAGACCGGACAATATGAGAATGACTTATAGATGAATGTGACTGGGCGTCTGCATGCGATAAATCATTTCTGTAGAATATGAGATAATTAAAGCAGTGGTAATCATGGTTGCATCATGAAAGCGTTACTGGATTTCTAGTCCTGGACGTGGAAATGATTGGCGAGTCCTAACAGGGGCGAAATTCAATTACCATACTACTTTTCAAGAGAAGCTGACAGAAAAAATCTAGTAGACTGTGATCGGTTATGGACGATGTTCAGGCTATGTGAGATAAAGATTTCATACACCCCACCATTAACTGAAATGCTTATTTTAACATATGGCATGAAGCTGTAATAAAATCCCTTTATATTTTTGAGAGAGGACGTGGTTCTTTGCAGACCAATAATCACTGGTTGAAGAGTGCATGTCAAGTCTTCCGATGGAGTAGACCCATTCGACAGTAGCTGACGGGACCTTGAAGACACACCAAGGTTAAGTGTCTTTTGAAGGACAATTCGGGGAAGAAACAATTCTGTCTAAAAAAAGATCTGAATTTTCAATAAAACCTATGTTTCCACTCCCTATGTAGTTTCGCTGGACTATCATACACTTTGTTGTGGAACGTGTTCAGCTTTGGAACGTTAATTACAAATCACTGTTGATGTCGCTGACGCGTTTCGTTCTAATCAGGCACTTCGGACACATTAGTTTATCGGCATATATGTATTGTTCAAAAAATGTTGTTTAACGTCGTGCTTAACTTTATAACTGCTTCATTTCATCAGTTTGGCTTGTACTTCGATTACAGTCAATTTTGAACGACATATTGCGTGACAAAAACCAGTGACGTACAGCTGTGTCCATGTTAATCGTCGCAGATGCTGGTTACTTGCGCAAGTAGTGCCCCTGTAAAACGACAACTCTCAAAACTTGTTTATAAATAGAACAGACCTACTGAACCATTTGACTATCGAAGTTATGATACGGCTGTAATACATAATTAGATGCTATTCTCTGCTGTACTTTAATGCAGGTGTTAAGACATCACACAGAAACGAAGTAAACATTAACGGTGGTTGATCTGGACAATCACAACCATAAGCCAAAGCAGTTTACAAACCCTGCTTCTGAGATCACCACATTACGGCAGCGCTGTGTAGTAACAATTCGGACAACCAGTGGATCGCTTGTGCACTAAATTGATGTCAATGATCTATGCTTCGACAGCACGTCGAACACAAACTCACATTCACACATGACAATGACGCACTGACATCGAAAATGTTAACGGCGAGTTCACACACAGAAATAACTATTTTCTGCAAGTATGCGATTTACCGTTTCCTCTTATTCCCTTCTTTGGTTACTTCAACATCTCACTGTGTATCCGCTTGATTACTCACGCGTGTAACATTGTGATCTTTCATTCTCACCACAATGGTAAGTGTTTTGTTTACGTTGACAATCCACTTTTAAGGAAATGGAATGTGTTGAAGACACGTTTTTACCAAAACTGCGTGGAAAAACAACGGTCAGCCGATGCAGGATCTCCACCTTTTACCAAGCTGCCCACTCGAAAAGCAATAACATATGGCGTAGTGTAAACAGGGTCGATGAAAAACATCGACAAGTTGACAATAACAATCTCAGTAACATAAACGAATATTGTTCCAACAACTTGTATGTTCAGAATAAACCATCGATTATTTACTTATAGAAATGGTTGCTGTTCTCATGTTTGAGAAAAAATTCCAGAAAATCAACTGTTTTCTGACGTCCACTTTCGTACGCTGATTTGTTCCTGGTCTGGAATGTCTATTTTACCAGGGTTTGAAGATTTATTTTGATGTGCATCGCTTAGCGAACTAATTCACTAGGGCATCTACGTTCTTTCTGTGATCACTCCATACCTATTGCCGACGTATTTCATGATTTTACGGGTTACTCGGTGCATATACCACAGTATAGCAGAACCTTATGCAAAAAGTTCATTTACCTTATCGTTGCGAAGCGTCCGTATTTAAACCTCTATCTGACACAACTCACTCACTCAATTAAAATATTCTGTGGCTTCTGTTAGATGCAAATATATGCATTTGTTAACAGACATCCAGTCCTACTCTTCTTTCGATGTTTTCTGCTTGCTTGAATTTATCACAAAGTTGAAGTACTCCCACCTACCTCCCAAATGATGTGTATTGCGGCTGCTTGCTAAAGCTTCTGTGACTTGTATCATGACTGTTACAAGTATATGACTCACGCTTATAGAGTCTTCCACTCGCTGAAGTCACCTATCGTTATGCAATGAAGGAAGTATTGGCTCCTCTTGATGTATGGACAGCCGTTGCAGTGTCTTATCGAATGAGTGTATTTTATGATGCATGGTGTTATCTTGAGTTAAGACAATTTTTACCCCAGCCTAATAGTTCTTCCCGTAGAGGAAAGACAATCCAACACGCTAACAAAGGGAGATAGTCAAGATCGATCACTCATTACTATGATTATCAAAGGGGAGGGACAAATCTTTCTGGTTTCCTTTATGGGCACAAATCGTGTCGACTGGAAACCGGAAGTGAGTGGTTTCAGGTATACCTGGAACAGACTCATGAGCATACCGTTGTCACGGACGTTATGAGGCCAGAACGAGTATTCGCAATACCGACCATTTGGTTGCAAAGTACAATCTGAGGACCGTATCAGATCTGCACCTCTCTGATATGTATTTAAACGACACCTTGACCTATATGTTTCTTTTTCCTTGTGTGTGCGGTTCACAGTATGAGACCTGTGAAACATATGATGCAAAATGAAACTCAGCACAGTAAGCACACATTAAATGTGTGCAACAAGATTTCAGTTAAATTTTTTTTGTTGCACTTAATACAGACTAACAAATTTCTTTCTGAACTCTTCATTATTCAACAATGAGTGAATATACGAGGGCAGCTCACTAAGCTGTGGGTGTTTCTGAGGAGTAACTTTTCGTATGGTGTCATCTTTTCTTATAACTTCTTATGTACTGATTTCCTTTCGGTCACTTCAAGCTGACAGGAACAAGCAGACAGTAAATTTGTACCCATACCTCGTGCCATACGCCAATGTATTCCTTCTTGTAAATGTACCGATTTGATTTTCTTTTGGTGGAGATCTACACAGGGATATAATTACTGAATGCTTGCTACTCATAACGAACACAACGCAACGTGATTCACGGCATCTTTGCTATGCGCGTGCCCCAATTAGCACACACGTTAGGGTTGGTGGTAATGCATGTTGATATATGATTCACTATGTACACTTTCTTAAAGCAACTGCGGATGTGTGCGGATAGTTAATTTGCTCGTTATAACTAGGTTTACAGTAAAGCAGTGTTTACTGTAACCAAACGAGGGGCTTAGTCCTTACTGTGAATATGTTTTGGAACATAACATATCTTTCTTCAAGGTACTCTTTGAGTTGCAAAACGTCAATCGATCCAACGTTTATCTACTGTAGAATCATTCGGAGCTCACAATGGGGACGTGACTATAATGCAGTTTTGACATGCATTCAGAAATGATCGCACGTCTATTGGTGTATTATAGCCAAAAGTCTGGCATGCACTATGTCAACGAATTGACACTTAGCGCTAAATGATTTATGGTTCCATCGTGAATAGTAAGTAAATGGGCAGTGAACCAAGAGCTAGAACATGCGTCAAACAAAGTACCTAACGTTTAACTACGCTATGGATTAATGTTAGAGAAACTCTTTGGAACAATTCATATCCTTATGAAAGTAAGACAACTTGATACCTGGATAAATTAAAACGTTATCGTTGCTTTGAGAAACTGAATTGGGAGTGATGTAGTCCTGCTTATGCTTCGTATTTTCTCCTTAATTGTTATACTTAAATTTTAAGACATTGCTGCAAATAGGGACTCATCATCAAGAAATTTTTGAGTGGAATATCAATGGCCGGGAAATTCAGCCATTTCAGACGAAATTTCCAACTTTTCATTGTCAGCATCTAGAACATAGGGTAACTATAGTAGATATGTACGCAAGGTAACGTATCAACTACGAATGCTTAATCCAGTCTAACCTTGAGGGTAGACATTTTTAGTAAACATACAGAACGAACAATCTCCCAAAACACCTTTTTATATGTATGTAATTATGGTGTTTCCTTGACCAATACAACACGCACAATCCAGTCCTTATTCTGTTCTTTTTAGAGACACGAATATTTCATCATCATCTGTAACAACAACAATGCCAACAATAACGTAAATAACAATGACAACAAGTAAAAGCAACGTTAATGGATGTCTTACTGTGATTTCATTGTCGACAGCAATGGTTCGTAAGCAGCGCCTGGAGATGACCACCAATTCGGCTCCACCTCGTCATGGTAGCTCAGTGACCAACTGCAGGAGGTAATTTACCTTTCGAAGTACAAATTCTGCCCAAACCAGTGCAAAAATACACATATTCACACTTATATATTCTGTTTTTCTTATACAACTCTCCTGTTCTTGAAAGAAAACCAACCTGAAATTCTGAAAGTGTTTTGATTGATAGGTTTTTCCTCGCAGTAGAAGGTCTCAGCTCATGTAGTGATCATATTTTTACTGAGAGAAATGAAGTAGTTTCCTGCATCTCATTGAAAAAAAGCAATTCCTTGCAACCACAATCTTTATGGACGTGGCTTGTAATCAGTTTTCAGGTCAATTAAACTTTATTCGTAGAGTCTGCCGCTTCGATGATTTCATTCGCATTTGTTGTTTTCTGACAATAATTGACAGTCTACACTGTAATTCATTTTTGACTTGAAACAACAAATTCTGGAGTAATTACTCAAAGTTTAAATCATTATTCTGTCAAATGTTGTAAACGGTTAGACAAAACGTTGAACAGGACGACTAGTATCCGTCCAGTGATTGCGACCAAATATCGAGAAAGCAACCCTCTTTACCACCACGTTTTTGGTGACCAAAAATCCTCCAAGCAGGTTGAACGATGCAATTTGATAACATTATTCTAGCTGATTTCTGATGACTCATTGATTGCACCACCTTTCTTGATACCGGGTTTTTGCTTAGCTGCACTTGTCTATAACGTCCTGCCACTCCACCGAGCTCGGCATGATGAGTGTGTTGATGGGTCAAAATCCGTGAACACTTTCTTAACACTTTTACGCACAAGCACTCATTTTTGTTCACCATTCGCATAACCTACTATTCTTTGACCAACGTTGACCACCCAAGGTGCACGTTACCGTTGTGTCTGTCTAAACTCCACATTTCGAGCACTGCACACGATTGGACAAGAGCTGAGCAGACTACTCAGTAGAGCTTCACCAGGTAACGGTTAGTATTCTCGTTACAACAAATTCAACCTATATTCATGATTTTATTAGCCGATCAGAACACAATTACGGTCGAGACTGCAGTTAACCTGACAATTTGCCCTTTTTGAAATTTTCGACAGAGCAAGCCACCGACGGATGTGATCAGCTGTGACCGGCTCAATAACACCAGTTTACTAGATAGCAGTTTATGGATGGTTCAGACGACATTCACTTTGTATTATGGCAAAATGCAAGCGACTGATTAATCGTTTCCCTTCGGTTTTTCATTTGCTAATGATTTCTGATTTCAGCGTGAGGAGACATGCCAGCCGTTGAGTCATTGATCTGAGTTGATGGGACAGTCAGTGTGTATTCTATCGAGGCGATCGGATCATCTGAGCAGTACTCAAGAGAAAATGTGGCTGAGCGTTTACACGTGATGATTTAGTCGAGCATAGTACGAGGTCAGTAACGCGGTGGTGAACACGGTTATCTCATAAAAGTATGATCAAGGTTCAAGTCTTGTCCGTAGTGGGGATATCTACTATTGTTGAGCTGTCGCAAAAGCAAAACTTGAGTCCAGTGATTCCTTTTCGAAACGGTCTGAGTGAGAATGCCGCTGCTGTGGTCAACTACAAATGATTTCCATTTTGTATAAAAATCAAGATCCCCTACTACACATCAGATAACAGTTGCATGGTTCTATGTAAGTGCGTGGACATCTAGTCGGTATGCCTGTAAAAGTCTGGAGGGTTCGGAGTGCGACTCACGCTTTTTCATTTCACGTCCGCTTCAGTTAATCGATGCTAATTGGCTGCATGCTTCAACACTGGATCACCGATTATCCACAGATGGCTTAGTGACTTCTTTTTCCATGGTAAAGCTACCGACTGTCTCTTAAACTCCAGACAACCGGACTAATGCATTGTTGAACATAGGGCTTTTATCAAACAGATGAAATACCGCTCTTCTCTCGACACTTCGCCGCACCTGAGAACTTAAGCACCATAGGCTGATAGACTCTTACTTGCGCGAAGTCAAACACTTCTGATCAACTGTCTAATTACTTCTGTATTCTACCGGTATAACAGTTGGAATTCAATTTCAAGGGTATAGACTACTGTTCGGTTTCTTTTTTTCGAAAGGTTGAGATCCGGGCGACTAGCTGGCCATCGGATAACTTCATTTTGTTAGAACCTGACTGTTCTTAACATTTTTGTTGCATTGAGTAGTCATAGGAAACGAGCCAGCCTAACATTACAGACTATAGCATCCATTTTTCCGCTCAAGATTGCTTAGTCTTTCAAAGTACGTATTAAAAACACTTTCCACACAACCTCTGACCCTTTATTGTATACGCTTTTGATTTATCAAAGATCATATTAGTGGACATTATTGTACATCCGATTTGTTCTCCGTCTCTGGTTTTGACTGTGCACCACCAAAATACTCATCAATGATGACGTTTGCTCAAACTCAAACTTTGCCGCAGATTAAGCAAGATCATCACCTTCAACTTCCAATTTACTTGCCCTGCTGTATCTTGTCGAAGCTTTCGGTTTCATACTCCTTTTTAATTAGTTAACTTTAACGGTTCAGTTTGATTATGACCAAAGGATTGGATGCTCATCTCGTTCTGACAAAACATGAACTTTCCTTTTTGAGTCACTTTGCTAAGGGTATTGTTCAGTTAGTAGACGTGTCCGTTACAGTGCACTGGCTTCTCCTTCTTTTAGCTGCATCAATTTGATGGCATATTGACACGGATGAAACTGAGTTCCCATTTTTTCGGTTCAGAATATTGTACACTGTATGGGCGTTACTTGTTTGCCGAGGCGGTAACAGTAATTAGCCCGTTGTGGTCGGTCGGATAACCTTCTCAGTAGCCGGGGTTTTGTTTACTCATTCTATTAAAGGCACAGGCAGAAGTTTTACTTGCAAAATTATGGCGATCATTTTTGCCTACTTGCAGTGAAAACCAATAATCACATCACTAATTGTTTCCCGGCATTCCGATATGTAATTAGTTTAGGCAATAGTACACAAAGTCCTATCGGTTTGTAATAGACTTTATATGTGTTCGTCACAAAATGACTCAGATTCCCCAAGGTCGATTACCAGTTTTGTGCGAGAGGAAGATTTACCCAACGGAGTCCGAAAGCTACCGTCATGTGAACTCTCCACGAGAGCTCTGTCGCCACGCGATAAATCTTGATAACTCATACGATCGTAATAGGTCAGTCGATTATCATTTATACATGGGATGTGCAAATGTAAGTTCATGATACGTTCGTGTCGTGGGTCAAGATTTTGTTTAAAAATGTAGACAAATGTAGATACTTCCTGAAGAATCGGGATACGCTCTCCACTGTATGAATCAGGATCACACTCCGGCATAGCGAATGACCTAATAGAACAGTAACTAAAGAGCTGTATTGTAGGTCTGAAAGTAAGGCATCAGTAAACAGGCCAGTCTAGTTCGATTCATGGTCGTGGGGCTTGTTTAGATGTTTCGGTATGCTTACATCAATCTGCGGTGTCTAAGGCGTCGTTCTGTCTTATTGGACGATCCACCGCACATGGTCGGTGGTCGTGGTCATTTGCATTCCTGGAGCGCAACAAACCGATGAGAGTCACCCTATCGACTACATAATAGTGAATTCACCCGATTTGACACTTGTTCCGAATACGTACGGATTCCCCACCTACGAAGACCGGTTGCAACCTGGACAAACGTTTAAGGAACCACTTGTAGGAAAGAATACCTTTACGTTCGTGATACCACTATCGAAATGGCTCTCTGACATCAAGGTGAGTGACGCCATTAGCTGCTGCATGCGACGTTTTTGTGACAAGGACCGAATTTGATGAACAGTTTACATGATATATCGAAAAACGTCGCGCTGAATTTTGGTCAAAATACTTTCAGAAAACAGTTACAAGCGGAGAAGTGAAAAAGGTAGAGGACAAACTTACTGAGGACATGCTTCCGGTGCCTCGTCTCAGCACTTTATTACATCAATTGGGTCCACTTCTGACGAGCGACAATAGTAGTTTGGAAGTCACAGCCATCCGTTTCACTTTCAATACAACCAGCAAACCAACCTTTAGATGATATGCCTTGACACCGTTACTTACTTAAGAGGCTATTGCTTCCTATCTATATACACCGAAACTGACGTTGAAAGTCACTAGATGTGTGCTATAAAACTAGATATTATCTCTAGACGGTTAACGTTTTCTGCCAGTTTCTCGAATGTTACGCCATACCTATCGAACACTAAAGTCCTTTATTTTCTCTTAAGTGGTCAACTCGTAAAGAAAAAGACTATACACTATGGAGTACATGATGCACAG
This sequence comes from Paragonimus skrjabini miyazakii, assembly GCA_014338405.1. Lineage (NCBI taxonomy): Eukaryota > Metazoa > Platyhelminthes > Trematoda > Plagiorchiida > Troglotrematidae > Paragonimus > Paragonimus skrjabini miyazakii. The sequence continues at coordinate 90,205 of JTDE01000817.1, forward strand.
CGCTTGGAAACAGGACACTGAACTCTGAATTTTCTAGTCAGCTTCAGGTTTGGATAGGAATGGTTTTATTGTTGATTAGAGTGTATTATATATCCAATCTTCGAAAACAGTAGAAGGTTATGTGACTGCGTAACTATGGGACACCGCCTCAGGTCTACGAAATTGTAGATACACAATTTTGTTACAGCTGTTTTGAATATTATTTCATACGATTACCTGCCCGCAAGGCTGTTCAGATAAAATGTAGCCTTCCACTTTATAGCACAACCCGTATTTTCCTGAATAAATAATTTTTATCGATTTGGCAGTAGCCAGGATATTATTAAAAGTAGAGGCTGTATCCATTTTGTCGCACACCGTGACTCCCAATCCGGTCATATTTACTACTTAGCACAATGACATTTTCATCTATTACAGGGATTGATAGCACAATGCGAAGTGTCGTGAATAAATCAATGAAACTTGATCAATTTTTAGAGAGAATACTTCAGCAATTTCATTATGCTTTCTGGAGAATTATGAAATCATTTACCCTAATAAAGAAGTGTACGTGTTCACAAATTTTGCTAAACCTATTCACTTATTTATAATCTATTCTCACACCGAGTAGCCTATAAAAGTGGATCGTTTTCCTGACTCTAAACTTGGGTTTGAATGTTCCTGATAAATAATTTTCTTTGTGTGCATCTGGATGTGTACGTTTTATAAAACTACTGGTTGGTTCAGTTTGATACGTCAGAACACGTGGAGGTTCTTTCAGTCTATAGCCGGTATAATCGGCAACATTGTATTGTTAGTGAAATGAGTGAATTTTAACAACGTTTCTCTGAATTCTACTTCGTTGGTAGTCGATTGCGAATGGACGGCAGCTTACAGTTTTCTTTTCCAATGAATCGCAACTCACGCATTTTTAGAGTTAAAATACTAGCTTCCGATATATATCAATACCTCACAAGTAGAACAATAATGTTTTTTCCGTAACGTTTGTGAATGAATCCACGGAAACTTCCGCGACAAATTTGCACGTTATACCAATAGCCACTAGACGGTGGTTTAGTCTAATCTTGACAACGAATTTCTGTATAATTTGGCTCAAACCTAGTGTGATATACTCTGATCTCTTTGTTGATTTGTTTGGCAATTATTTTCTACAGGTTTTCACGCTGATTTGTGTAATGGGTTACAGGTTAACCTATGTGGCATGTAATCTGCGGAAACTGTAGATAAAATCATCTTACCTAACATGACTCCTTCGGGTATGTATTTTGTGAAAAACCTGTTAACAAATACTTATCTAATGTGCTGATATACACTTTGCATTTTTGCTCCCTACTTAGTATGTCAAGTTCCTTCTGCTTGGTATTAATGAGCAAACCACAGACTGCCAGTGATCGCTTGTTAGTGGGTTACATACAAGAGCACATTGCACATTTTTGAATATCGTGAGAATATCACCTCCACGTACAAGTTTCTTCTTGTCAGGAAATACTACGAGTCTCATGTCAGCTGTCGACGAAACTCGAACCCACGTCTGCTTGAAACAACGATGAGTTATCACTCAAGAAAACTGACTTTCTCGCCCTTCAGCAATCTGGTCAGTAGCAGTGTTGAGAGACCTTTTAAGTTTCCCTCGTGGAAATACCCAGAATCGAAACGTTCCATTGCGAAGAAACACTTTGACGGATCAAGCACCAATTGTTAGCTCTTGTGTTTGTCTCGTTCCTATAAAACTAACGACTGTTCCGTTTTGCAGCCAGTCATTCGTAAAATAATGGTCCTGTCAAGACACTGTGGACAAAACAATTTGGCTTCTCAGTTATTCTCACAGTTTCCCTTAGACACTGACTCATTTCTCTTAGGGCAAACGTCTGGCCCACTTTAATTTGGTGTCACTATTGTACTTCTGGTTATGACGCATGCAGTATAGCAGAAATGAGCGTCAGTCTCACTGAAGAAGTGTTAACAACTAGTACTAAAACTATTCCAGATTACAGTCAAGTGAAGAAGAAAAATGACCATAAACTGTAAACTACTAGTCCCTAACAGTTTTATGAAGTCTGTTGGATGAGTGGTGTGTACGATACAGTATTTTCCCAGGGGCAACGATGACAGGATCGCTATTTGTCACAGAGTTAACGTTGTCACGATGAAGTGAGGGACCCATTTGTTAGTATATTAGTGTTTAGCGTAATCCACACAACCGAAGGAAAAGAGATGACAAAAATAATTGATATTGCAGTTCAAAGGGCAAACGATACTGCGATAACTAGACAACATAATAGGCCATAAGTGTGAAATCTATGAAAACTACAGCAAAATAACAGATGTGCACATGGAACACAGTAACAACAAGCCTCTGTTTTACGGGCGGTCTGTCCAAAACCAGGTCAACTGGTCATTCACTCTATACCATTGATTCACCGGAGCATACTCAACGTGCCATCTCACCACTTTTCCAAGGTGTGATAGTTTTTCAAGGCTGCCATAGTCCAAACTTTGTGTCCATCGCTTTTTGGAAGTCACTGTCGTGCGAACAACGAAGTATGCATAATTTCACTGTTTCCGATCCTCGTCAATCAACAGTCAAGAAAAAACTTGTTCAATTTCTGAAATAGCGACATATCTAAGACGACAGTCTTTTGAAGGCCAACGTGGGATCGTTGCATTCAAAAAGAATAGAATTTTGGCAGAAATTTGGGCGATCTTGTAAATTTTCTCCTGGGTGTACACGCAACAGCACAGAACCCTTTCGAATTCCTGATTACTGTATGTCTAGCTAAACAGAATTATATCGTATGTTTTGTTGAATGCTAAGCAGAAATGTCAGTGGTACCACATGCTGAAACCATTGCCACACCAGAAGCAGGATCTCTCATTAAGTCCCGATCAGTAAGCGCTTTTACGCCGTCCTGCCTATGCTCGCCTCAGAAAGCTATGACTTCAAGATTTTTTAGTTGATTCAATCTTGATCTATCTGTTCGCTACGATAACAAAGGTATATATATGACTACGGGTGATGAAGTTTATCATAGGTTAGTTGTGCTGTTGGGAAGGGTGTGAATTTATGGCGAAGCCCCACGAAGTCAGTTTTAGAGATGGGCTGCCGAGTGCATATGAACCAAATTGCTGCCATCGGTCTAACTGAAAAATCCCAACATCATTCATCTACTGTGCCAGAAAATCGAAGATTAAAATGTCTGAGTGGTACATGGTAGATTCCATATGTTAGAAACAAGCGCTATTGCATAAAATAATGAAAGATAGGTAAGTAGTTGCCACCGGATTGTAGTTGCGTAGATTGGGTTCAACCATTTTTTTAATGTGTTCTACAGTTTTCATTCGGTCAGTTCCCGATTGTTAGGTTGAACAACGTTTGCACATTAATTTCCCCAATGGTCGCTTGGAAAAACAACCAAAAAGACGACTGATAGTTTTCTGATTAACTAGTATCCGTCGGCTTCGGTTAAGTTCCAGAAATAGTAAAAAGTGTTTTCTGTTGGATTCACGTGTTCCGAATACATGGCACACATTCTTATGTGCAAACCCCATCAAATCATACAATTGTCAGCTTTTACTGTTATATTAAACATTCATAGGCACAACTACATCATGAATCCAGTTTGCCAAATTAACGACATGACAGAAGATTCCGGCCAATATTGCAGGTCTCCATGATGGTTGACTGATTCTTACGATTGTTCAGATCTAATTGCATTGATTCTTACAATATGGTGCACTTAAACTTTGATTTCAGTTTGATCTCATCTAACAAGTTTCAGCGGTGAAAATATATCTATCCATCTGTCTTTTGGAGTATTGAGTGATGTACACCGGATGGTTCATGTTGACTGGTCATGAATCACAGTCTGCGGAGTTCATGTTCGACTCAGTGGTTGTTGATTATCATTCATCTAGTTCAGAGTCTCATCATGTGCCTATGTGTACCGAACTGTTTACTCATCAGGGTTATCTATCGAAATAAACTGAGAGATCCTGCTCATTTTCCCTTCGGAAAGATCGGACAAACTAAGTAGTATTCACTCAAAGTTGTGGCTACTTTGACAGTGCTCCAGTTCATTTGCCATTACCGAATGTAATGAACCAAAAGGAGTCAGACTTGTTAAACGCGATCCATTTTGAATGCAATCCACCACGAATTAATCTCAACACTGAACAGTGCACCTAAGGATGAGGATTGTATACAAAATATTGCAACCAAAGCCGTTGCCTGCAGGCAAACCAGTGAACGTTTTTAATACCAACTGCCAACCCGACACCTGTTGAGGGTGAGTAGATTGGTCATAAGTACACACGGTTTTACCAAACAAACATCTCAAACAATATAGATTTGTTTTGAGGTGCATAGTTCTTCGTCACTCACCTACCACTGTCGAGTTGTTTACCGATTGCTGAACAGTGGAATTTTTCTTTTGAATCTAGTAACCCATTCTTGTTATCTAATTAATGGCCGAGAGAATGATAACTACAGTAGAATGTATCGTACGGTTCACACTGGAAAACACTAACATCACAACAGCGCGCTGAAATTCCACTGTTGTTTAGTAGATGGATCCATTCAAGAGACTGCATATTCACGTCCACAAGGCTGGTCTTGTACACGGGAGTAGCAAGGCGACGCGGACAACCAGTCAACATCCCCAATAAAGACAACACATCCGTATGTTTTTCACACAGAATTATACCTACAGAATTATCCAAGTTTCCTATTCCACTATACCGGCTGGATTAATCTGGTATCCACGTAACCCATTAACATTGAGCATATGTTATATAGTATGTTGTTATCAGTGAGTCTATTTCCGAAATATATTGCCAGGTACCGTTTATTGGTAAAACTATTGTTCTATGTTCTGTTGTGGACATTCGCTAACCGTACTGCCAATACCAGTTCTCTGAAGCGGCAGTACATAAATGCTATACTAGGTAAATGAATTCACACTTTCCAAAAGAAAGTTTGGTCAGTTATTTTTTGCTCTGATGAAAAGTTCTTGTTTTGATTGTTTCCGTGTTTTATGTTATATTTATGCATCCTTGGATCAAGATGTCGTAAAAATAGGTTTTCCAGGTCGTCCTCTTTCATGAACTAAGTCATACTGATTTCGCCTTTCTCACTGGAGATATTGGTAGGAATGAATGAACTAAAGACAAAGGTCGCTTTTCATGACTAAAAATATATTCGAACTCATTTTCACGCCATCAGTTTAGCGAAGACATACACAAAGAGCAAGAATCCTTACCAATTCACATTCGTAGGAATGGCTTGACTATTAGACATGGGTTAAAGAATAGCCTGCATGGTTCAACTTCAATTTCGTGCAGAAATTTGGTTTTAGTCGGGCTTACATTTGGCAGGTCTTGAAAACGTTAAAATCTCGCCCTTCTAAATTCCATTAGTTGGCTGGTTGTATTGAATGATTTTATACAGGAGTGTCCATTTCTTCATCATCGGTGCATCATGAACCGGGCAGTTTTGATATTTTTCAAGGTTCCAATCGGAAAAATTGCATATACTACACTAAATATGGTCCTGTTTCATGACTTAACGCGAATAAGCCGTGAAGAAATTACTGTCGAGTTTGGTTGCACACAAAAAACATGCTTACCTCTGTTGAATTCGCTGAATGCTGAATTCCTGTTAAGCTCAACACGAGAATACTGTTCATCTGAGTGTCCCTAGCAAGACGGTGCCACGAACCTTTTTTTGAATTTATATAAACAGCCCCAATAAATGGATTCCAAAATAGTATCTTACTGTTAATTATTGTATGATGTTTATACTTGACGTTATGCATTACTCGTTTCATGTCAACACAACAGTAAAACAAACACATCTTTCAGGCAAATCACAATACTCCACTATCTTCTGACGAAAATCTTTAGCTCAAACACACCTGAATGTGTTCACAGGTCGAACAACTGTTTCAAAAACAACTAGCCATTTTGCTCCGAAGGGTTCATCCTTATTTGGTTGAAGGCAGATAGATTTTGTCTCACTATGCTGTTAGTATTTAAGGTGTGTATTTGGTAAGATGTAGAGTTAGTAGAAAAGTCTCGACATACCCTCTGATTGTGTTTCAACAGGATGCCGACTGCACAGGTTGAAACATCAGTTGCTAGAATATACAAGTTGACTTCCGGTTACTTCGAATCTCGGTTACCTCGTCAAATGACGGGGATTACTAGCTTCTCAGGGTCCTGAGTAATGACGCATTGAATTATCGTCGAAAATGATTACTCGCCGTGCAACCAATACTTAGTTCGTTACTTTCGATTACCATTTGGTTAGGTAAAACTGAAGTGATAATTTACAAGTGACAGGTCCAGCAGAAATTTTAAGACAGCGTATTGGTCTAATCAGTTAAGCTGACCACATCACTTTGTTGTTTTTGTACTCAATTGCATCAGGTTCGACGTATGCTTCGCGGTGATTGCAGCAAATGGGCGAGAGCAACTTTGGATAAGTTTTATGAAATACTCAGTTGTTTGTAGTTCATATCAATATACATAAAACTGCGTTTTCTGCCAGAAATGTTCTTTTCACTAGACGGACGATTCTGCCTTGATATGATGGTGGTCAGATTGACCACTGTTAGGCAAAATAGTTTTGTACAATTTCAACCAGGCAGCTTTTACAAACATAACGTATACACCCATAAACTGTAGCACTCTTCGTTGAAGGTCCGAAATATAACGGCAGCTTCCGATTTACAGTCAAGTAAGGAATTGCTGGCCACCGTAATCTATCAGGTCACTAAAGATACAGGTCCTGAAAGATACATGATTTTCACTAGTGATCAATAAACCGATTCCAAAAAGCATGAGAATATGTACAGCTTTTCAAATTGGACTCATGTGACTTACAAATGGCTTGTATTTTATCCCCTAACACATCAGACCATTTGTTAGTCCAAACGTTTGCTCTATGCTAATAACGACTTCAGGTAGTCGGACTGAGGCTATACAACTGTGTTACTGAAGGCAAACTAGCTTCTGAGGTGACGTTCTCTGAACAGACTCGGCTAGCTGTAAGCCCCCCTACAATGTTGACGTCCCAGCGCAATGGTTCTTAACCCAGCCTTCATCTCAATGTACATTTGTAATCTGCCTAGGTGAAACAATCTTGTAGCTTTGCTCAAGTGCTTTCTTGTAAGTACTCACTTCGCGCACAAGGATTGACTTACCATGTATTTGACTTAATTCCGAATCAAACTTCATTACATTTTAGTATGAAATTCCAGCGTGCGCCCGAAAAGTACTGATCACATGAGACATCCAGTGACTCAAGCTCAGCAGTTACAGCCACGTTTGTGATGACCACAATTAATTTATATACGTTATATAATTTGTCGTAGGAATTCGGCCAAGTTCGGAAGCAATGCATTTCAAGGAGCCATGTTTTAGCTAGCTCGTTTGTCGTTCTCCGATTTGTCGAAAACTACTACATAAACCAGCCAACTTCGCAGACACGTCCGGCTGTATATCTGTGTATACTCCTACGTCTGTGTATACCAATAATTCATAAATTCATAAAATTGGTGTTATTCTTACCTGACAAAACTTAGCCCATTTTAACTAAGAGGGTCATTTTCAGCAATCTCAGAGTTAAAGCGCACTAATGTTCTTCCAATTCTGCTTTTGTGCATACAAATAGAAATTCTTTACGAATTTTCGGTCTATTTACAGGTTAATTATTTTACAGTGTGTGACAACCTCACTGTTCTGCATTCTGGTGGATTCGGTTTACAAAAATAGTTCGTTTTACGAAAGGAGAATAAATAAACAGTGTGATTGATATCATCCGTTTAAATGCAATAACTTTTTGAAGGCAATTCGAAATTCCAGGTTGAAGATTGTGTAAATAATTGGATTCAACAAAGAGTTCACGTAGCCTAGCCAAGTGCAGGCAGGCATGAGACTGACAGAGAATTGGCACACAGCTTGATGGTCCACCACGTCACGAAGTAGACAAACCCCAATGGTTACGTTCACTGTAAAGAACGGTAGCCAACAGACGAGGAAAGCTCCTGTGAAAAAGTTTAAGATGAGTGTGTAAAGACAGACTTCGGGAACAAGAATGTTTAGTTATACTGCACTTTATATATAATATCAGAACAAAGACCCACAGATATATCAAAGTTTCGAGTGACCTTACTAACAGCACGGTTTGAAGCATTCCACTATCTTGATTCAATTCCTCAAAACGACAAAAATACATTCGGCAACGTTGATCTTTCTGCTGTTCCAAAAATGGCAAGCTTTTTGTTTCTATGTTTTTCAAAAATAATTTCTCATGAAATTATATAAAAAATATCTTATGAAAACTATATATTTGTTGACGGCATACAATAAGTTTCTTGATCATGAAACATCAATTGAATTTTTATCAAGGTCATCAACGTATATATGTTTTGTCTCCCTTGACAGTGTGATCAATGAACAATTATCTGATTTCGTTCCTCGCTGTGTATATTAAAAGTTGAGAATGTACTCTCAATGAATGTGTCATTCGACGGGTATCCCCGTGTTGTCTATCGATCAACGCGTATTGTGTATTCATACATATTTCTAACTTGCCGGCAAACCTAAATTCCCAAGGGGCTCGCAGGCCATGTATCAGGTCCACTGTAAGTGATTGGTCAGTCCAGTCAGTGGTGCACACATTTCGACTGATCAACAGAATAATGAATTTAAAGATTTTTTATCCTGCTAAAATTTATTCTAATAGTCAAGATTCGAGTACCACAACAGAAGCTGTGCTATACATGTATATGTAGTGGGACGTAAAAGCCGTCTTTTGGCTCAGACCACCAGTGCCGTGTGTTACCATTGATCAGGTCAATAAAGGACTCACTCGTCGTAATTCGGCAGTTATCACTGACCCCACTAACCAAATAGAACAGGCAACACCAATACTCTTGAAATACGTCCACCAGATCAATCCGAATCTGCGCAAATTTTTTCCATCAGTCAAAATGACACACTAGAAATTCATCAGTATTTAAGTCCAAAACATTTTAACATTTTCACAGCAGCAAATGTAGGGTGTATGCTTTCCAAAAATGATTATTCATATGCATATCTATATATCTAACTCGTTGATGAGTCAAACCATTTGCCAACAATAAATACACACAAGGGATCTTGTCTTGCGGACTTATACTGATCTACAACCCGGGTGGTCAGTGTTCCTTTTGTTCTTCTGACCAAGTGAGGAGTAAGTCAAAGATGCTACGACTACGACACGTATTTCCTATGGAAGACCGGCCGAATTCATCCACGATTTGCTTCATCAAACCTGATTGGATTGATGGCCATCCTGCGCGGTCAAACCAATGAACAAGTGTGACGTAACCGACTAATCAAGACATCGCCAATTGATTGACCAGCGATCTGGTTTCTATGTCATACGTCTGATCGATATGTCGATCTAACAGTATAAACTCCTTATATAATTATACCGGCATGAAGATGAATTATCAAAAGCATATGTCTGCCTGCATGTGTTTGCCTTAGTATTGTTGGTGGCAGCTTATACTTTTATGTGGTTCCACTCAGACGTACAAAAGAAAAAATTATTGTCTCCAGAAAAAGTGAAATTAATTATAAACGGATTCTTTAACAAGGCCACAATTTCACGAAGATCGTTCATAAACCAACAATCATGGAACTAATCGTTCAATTCACCGCCAAACCTAATTATCTTTCGAAACAAAGCCTGTGTGACTCACGTCTCGCTGTTGTAAGTATGTCATCAAGGGCCTGTACAGCTTACGGGGGGCAAATTTCTGAAGCATGTCCGACAACATCATAATCTACTGACAATTCCGCCTCGCTCCGAGTTTTATTGCAGTTTCAAGAGACGATAGCTTAATTTATCACCGAAGCATGTAAACCCCTTGTTTGTCAGCATGTAATCTACGGTTACTAAACTAAAATTTTCAGGTATATTCGATGGTGCTCACATCGGTTTTTATATCGGTGGTTTATGGCCTTCTGCGTAAATACTTACAAGAGATAAAGTTCTTGTTCATCACGTAGCACAGCGGTCATTTTAGCAACGATCACCAACTTGACAGAACCTCCAGTACGAAGTGATTACGTACGTACAAGTTCCTTGTTCGAAAATGTCTTATAGATCGGTTGCTTCCACTAGTTGGTAGAACACTAAGTCGCTGTAATCACAAGCTTGCTCTCTGAATTTGGAAACTTAGGTTGAAGTTTTCGTCTTTATTGAACTAACTCAGCATAGTTTGAATTATTAGTGAAAGTCCGGAGATTTGAGTTATTTAAAGCTATGTCTACTGTAAGGTTGCCGGCGTTGTCATTAACACGCTAGTCTCACAAGCACGAAGGTGGGAGTGCAAAGTCCGATCCGGATAAGATTATGAACTACTGGTAAGCTCTAATGAGAGTGAAACCCAAGTATAGTGCTTCCTTTCAGAGTGGGTTATCCAAAAGGCCTATTTGAATGCGAAGGCTGCGATTGAGTGTGGGCAATGTTCAGTTTTGAAATAACTTAGATCCCCGAACTTTCACTACTGAAACAAAATCGAGTAAATTCGTGGGATCACCTAAAAGTGACAATGCGCCACGCGAAAAGGATATCGATACACCTCGAAAGCTAATTAGAAAACCGTACAAACCTTCACAAATGTTTTTAAGACACAAGTCACATAGGAACACTTTTAAGCAGGAGCGGGAAGAAGACTACACTGAAGAGATGACGATTTGCTACTTCGACATACGACCAGGCACCGAAGTATCACCAAATAAACGTAACCCAAGGCACCGTATTTCAGTTTCTGTGGCCGTACTGCCACGTCGTTTGAGCATTAGAAGTGTATGGTCAAGGGGCTAGGAGCATTTTACACCTGAACACAGTTCCTACTTCAGGGAGAAATCATTCCTCTAACAAGCACATGTTACGAAGTATAGGATATTTTTATTTGGTCCTACGATTTAGTAGATAAGTCTACCGAAACCATGGAGAAAAATTATTTTGTGATACGAAATAGACCCAATCCGTTTGGTAAATAAGCACAGCTATCATTTTGGACAGAATACACTTTTTTCGCGCTGACTTTAAAACGCATTTGCAAAGTATGTTAATTCTTCCCCAAGTAATCTCCGCAACTTTCTCTGACAAACCAAAATCCGACCTATATATGGCTAAAGAACACAGAGTAGAACACATTCAGTTGCACATTCGTAGTCTGAACTATATTCAACCAACAAGGGACAGCTGATCACACAAGTGTAATTATGTAATGCTTATAGTTCATAATTGAATATTGTGTCAGTTTTGTCTAGCTGCATCAGTGATTACTTCGAACATAATACGGATTACATTGTGATTTCGCTAGCTCACTTGCTGTGTATTTTTCTATGTAGAACCCAGCTCCGGATTTGTTCCAAGCGCTAATATTACGTGCTTCTAACTACTACAAGTTTTTAAGGCAGTACGTCCTGCAAACGTGACTACACAGATCATTTTAAATGTCCCGTCGGGTAGTATTAGTACACAGAATCATTGCATCAGGTGGTTTCCTCGCAACCTGAACCAAAGACCTACGATCCAGAAAACAGAAAAAAAGTAAGTTGGTCCTGACTACATTTCGAGCCTTTTGGAGGCCGGAATCGAAATGAAAGTTGTATTTCAAATATCGCTCTCCCCAACTTGATCATGTTCTCGGTTGAGAGCTCCTAAGTTTCAATAAGCATCTATTGCATATTGTCTAGGCCTGGACAACGTGTCAGTTCGAGTGTAACTGTAACGCTGTACAGTAGCAGTGACCGTGAAATCTAGATGGTTTCTTGTATTTCGGTCGCATTAACAATACTGCTTACCTAGGTGAGTGATCTACTGTCGTCATTTGATGATTTCTCAATCGTTGCAAAGCCAACAGTTTAGTGCCAGTCAACAATAGATTTCCTTTCAGGGGACCAGTAGTACTTTTGATTAATAAGAACAGTTTTGACGTTATGCCAGCCTTGGCTATATACGACTAAGCAGCTTGACGTATCTGGCGCGCACTATAATAACCCCGCTCCACGAATGAACTCAAAGTCCTCATTACCCACGGATTACTGAGCCTAAATCTTTACTTTTGGTGTGCCCTTAATGCGAGACCTTGTAATGACAACATCCCTATGAAATGGATGCGTATTTCAGGTTTCGTTTCCTGGGGTACAAATGGATAGCGCTTAATAATCGGTATATTAGAAAGATCCAGGAAGTGAGTCTCAAAGGCACTCAACTTCTTGTCTATACCCTGAAGAAGGGAACAGAGGCGGGAATCTATGACAACTTGTGCTGTGTCGATCTAGTGGCAGGTGGGTACGATATCGCAGACCTCAAGGGTGGATGGTCCAACCTACCGGTTACATTTTCAACTGCCCATTTAGCGCAGTTCCCGGTAACTCTATCTGCCTGACAATCCGCTTTCTACACGCATGTAAAACTGCTCTGTTTTCTCCTGATGTTTTCGGGCTTGACTGCCTACATCGTCCCGCTCTCCACATTTCAGCAGCTCGCTTGATTGGCCATGTATACAAATATTGACCGGTTTCAGAAACACAGATACTATAAACCAACCAGCCTGTTTACATAACTCAACTCCGATCACAAGAGGAGTAGTGCATTTTTTGGACTCAGTAATCGTGGAAAAGCGAATATTGAACCATGGATTCACTGCATTTAGAAGTTAACTTTGCAACGAAGCTACATATTGTACTTGTCTCATTCCGCTGTTTCATTTGCGATTAGGTGTCATTCATTTTTTCTTCTATGACTTGTTGGGATTTGTCGGCTGAAGGACGAGTTCTGTGTTACGTTAATATGGTCGAATAGATTAGTGAGCGAACATTAAGGAAAAACAAATAGGGAAGTGCAGCTCCTCGAAGTAATGGGGTAGATAAAACTTGAGCGAGCATAATTTGCAACCCTAGTACACGGACCGCTTTTTTAAACAGTGTTTATGTCGGGCCGAAGATCGAGCCGTTTGATCCCCCAAAAAGCAGTAACCACAGTTAAAGTATGCCGTTGATCGGTCACAGTTGATATTCTTAACGTTCAGTCAGACTGGTCGGAAATAATCTGTCGCACACATGACCAGACCACTGACTCCCAACAAAACTCCGTGACACTTGTGCACGGTAACCGCTTCGAAGTTGCCTGATCAGTTTTTCTCCACACTGAGTTCATCATTACGACGGCGCAAAGTTATTCTGGATCTACCCCTTCCAACAGTTCTGTTCTAAATAGCTGCGCTTCCACTCAACGTTCATTTCACTGTTACCTTTCCCTCTTTAATCATCAGAAGGGATGCACACACGGTGCGCTGCGATAGAGCCCATACGCTGCTAAGGTGTTTTCGGATTGTGTGCAAAACGCTCAAAATCCTGTTAAACCCTCCCGGTGTATACCTGGAAATAATGGTACTCAAGTTCACCGTAAACATAAGGGTTGCGTTTATTCTGAGTCGATCACAATCATGGGGACGTTTGAAAGTTCCCTGCATCTCTAAAGGTGCATTCTCCGAATATACAGTTCTCTTGTCAATAAATACCACTTATTTTATTCAATTCCCTCTCTTCTGCGTGCTAGGTGACAACTGTTTGCCACGTTTGTTTGCGTTTGACTAGTGTTGGTGATTCATGGCACAACTGGAACATGGACAACTAAACATGCTGAAAATGGATTAAGTAGGCATCACAGAATATGACATTGTTTACGATGAGCCACCTTATGTCGGCATAGTGGGTTGACCACGCCAATCTCGTTGCCGCTAGAAACCGCGTTCCTTAACTGATTATCTATGTACTTTACACGTGCTTTCTGTTTGGTCCGTAACTATTTGAGAAAGGAATTTTGGCCCCTTATGGGAATTTGTCATTGCGTTGTCGAAAACCGAAATTTTGTCGTTACACTTTAAAAACCATATGTTACGTCTAATGGGGAGCGCACTTTTTGTCATGGTATGAAGACAGGCAGTTGAATGGCTGCTTCGGAACACGGGTACCTATCAACCGTAAACCGTAGGGTGGGACGACCAAGATATGCATCGTTTTATCGATGATAACCCCGCACACCTATTAATTGAACACTTCACTTTTGGGAAAAAACATGAATCAGATACAGTCCACAAAAATGTTTTCAAATTCTACCGGATTTTGTCAACGCATCAAGTTGCATATCGTTCCGGAGTAAGCTCGATTTACGCCCCGATATTTAAGACATGTAACTAAATGTGTGTCTCATAATATTATAAGAGTTTACCAACTTTTGCATACTATAGTAGCTGGGTCATTTCTCACCAACAGCTTTCCAACCCGATTTGCTACCTTGATGCCATGACTCAAACACAACACAGTAAGGGTATCGTGCAAACCCATTTATAGATGGCTGGCAGAATTTGAAGAGATTGCAACCTGTAACGGACCGAAAGGCGGTGCACAACTTTTGTCAACAATTGGGAAAAATCGGAAGCTATCTGTTTGTTAAGTAGGTAGGCGAGAGCCACAGTCTCGTATCAAGAGACGTGTGAATTGAACCGCAATGATTCTACTTCATTAAATAAAGTTTCTGGACAACTTGAGCCTCCAGGGGAAACCAGTGGGTCACTGAGATTGTTGTTTTGCGTGTGTGATGTTATTATGCTTGTTGACTTTCAACCAAATTCTGGAACATCAAAATTTCTGCAGACCCCGTCAAAACATGATGGTTTCTGTCGTTGACTTAGTCTACAAATAACCATTCTTTTATCATCTGCTTTAGGCTGCTTTCTCTTAGATCTGAATGGGCTTACTTTTTCACATTGTTGTGGGGATATTAACACATTTCATATTGTATCCACGAACACTATTGTGTAAAATGCTATCTGTACCTTGGGTACTGAACTGGTTGCATGTTCACTAAACACCATATCCACGAAGGCCAGTAACTTCCCAGTGACCACGACTCGAATATATTGTTTTGACTGCCACAATATCGTTGATTATTGCATATCCAGAATTCCTCTGATTCTATCAGTATGGAAGATGTGTGGATGGTTCTCAATCATTTTTTATACTCAAGAGTGTGCTTAGCAAGAGGACACACCTGAAGTATGTTATGTTGTTGATGAGTCTTCTGGTTTGGGGATGTGGTAGCGATTATATTTTGTTGGTTTATGTTCAGAAACAAAATTGTCCGAGATTGGACACTCGCGTACTAACTGATCCGTTTGAAAAACATGTCTATCACAGTAACTACGGCTCATTATATATTTGGCGGTTGTTCTGGCACCGCTGATCACACAAGTATTACCCTTAAAATCGACTATTAACTAGTGATTGATGATTTTTGTTGGGCTTGAGACTGACTAATCAATAATGTCCAATAAGAAATTGGTCAGGTGTCAGTTGAGTGTACGCGATTGGCTACTCCATACTTTGGATCCACCCTTGGGCAACGTGCTTGATTGAAAGTTCAAACAGATTGAATAGCATTCTGTTGATGCTTAAGACTGAATGATCTCAACTAATTTTACGACTTCATAAAATTTGATGGAAACCGTAATGGAGATGAATTTTCTCATTTTAACAGAGGCCTAACCGTTGTGAATTTTTATGAACAGAATGAGACAAAACGGGAAATAGACTTACCCAGTACAATTGCCAACGTTTTCGTTGCTTTCCTCTCTCGCTGGGATACTGATCTTTGTTTTGTCGCCCGGAAATTCACACGCTTTTTGATTTTTTCAGCTGAATTCAAAGTACATAAATTCGAGTTTCTATCCGAAACATTTTGTTCTAGAACTTGGGGGTTTGGTTGTGGTCGTCGCTCAGTACTCTTAAAGATGTTTCTCAGGGTTCTGCACAAACCTGTTCGCGAACTTCTTCTGACCACATGAGCTACGTTGGAGAAGGCAAACCAAGGTTTATTTACATATACAGCTGTGGATTTCTTGTATCTGTTTGCTGAAAGATTGGGAATGCAGGTTCTCGGAATCATTGCTTCACGCTGTTGCACGTTGTTACAGTTGGATTTCCAGTGGAAAATTCGTCTTTTGTAAACCGTCTTCGTCAGGAAAAACTGGAACCCAGTATTGTTCTGACCGCCGTTGCGGTTTATTAACAGCAGTCTTTGACCGGAGATACTGTTGTCTTGCTCTTTAATCAGGGTCGAGCAGTTAGGTACCAAATGGGACGGCGAATCACTGCAAGTCCACAGTACTTGCTTGTTTCGCGCAGTCATGTTGTCACAAGTGCATTCAATCGGGGATAGGCAGATTCCATCGTCATGGCATTCCATACACACGCAAGAATCTGCGGAGTTTTCCCCGTAGTCTGATGTATCCTCTGAAGATGAATACATGTTATCTAAAGTGTTTTGTGATGAACTGCCGGAATCGCTCATCTGATCACATGGCTCCGAACAATGAATACAACAGATGACCCTTCGAATCGAAGGTGTTTCGTGATTCTCTGCCCTGAGCTGATGGTGCCGCGGGCTTTTTAATTTATGCGAATCAGGAGTAGAATCATCACCTCCCCTAGTATAGTTGTCTGCTTGCTGACGTTCCCCACCTCTAGAGGAATCTGAGATAACCGGCGACTCAGGATTGGAATTAGAATATACATGGTCGAACTTCATTTCGTTTCCGTCCGTAACCTCTGTCTGTCGCCCTCTCTGAAGGTTAACCGCGTTTTTCTGGCAACCAAACTCTCCAGAATAATTTTTCAAATGTTCAAAAGTGGAGGACTTTTTTGAATCCATAGGTATACTTAAGCTCTGGTCTGCAGCTGACAAAGTTTTTGACGGACAGACATGGGGAGTCTTCAAAGAAAACGAGCTAGGTGGGCGAATGTTAGCAAGCTTTTGCGGTGTAGAGAGTGACTCTGAACGAGATTTGTGTAAAGGATAGTTTCTTTTTGAATTGTTTTCCGGAACAAAACCAGAAAGGTCTGGCGATTGTATGTCAGCTCTTGGTCCATCAAACTCACACTCTGATACTGTATTTACAAAGGTCAGTATGAAGCAGGGAGCTGAACAAATAACATCTTCTGTTAAGTCCTTATGCTCGTGGGAACTAAGCTGATCATCCATCCGTACTGTGGCTGTAGCCGATTCAGTTATATGTGTTATTTGTCGGGTAGTTTCCGTTGTATTCGAACTGCTTGCTTGGAACCGTTTCGCTATAGGATTTGCCAAAACTGTTGCTCTGTCTTCGCTACTCTCACAGTGTGATTCAGACCTAATGGATAGCGATTTGTCCATTTGCTTGTGCCTTTCGTGAATCAAACGAAAGATACGCTGATAGACCGCCAGCAGGACCAATGCTGGAACATAAAATGAACCTACCGATGAACTGATCACGTAGACAGGATTGTTGGACGCGCATGAGTTCAACTCCAGCTCGTACATCTCGTTTAGCCCGCAAACCACAGGGAGTGCGATCACAAATGACATTGTCCAGACAATTGCGATTGAAACACGAACCCGCTTCAAATTATTCCGTTTAGCGTAACTGATCGGTCTAGTGACGGCCATGTACCTTGAAAGCGCAAACGGAGAAAAAACGAAATAAGCAATTAGTGAGAGTACAACTCAATCCTTTCTATATCGACGGCAAAGACTTCTGGCTTCATTTTCATTGAATAAAAATTTGAAATTTTCCATTTTGTCGCTTTAATAAAAAGAGTACAATTGTGACCTAAGTCTTATGCGTTTGCTGTTCACCCTTCGCCAGAAGCATACGGCCGGTTTCACGATTGTTGCCACTTATCAGGTACGGTCACGTTCCTCTGGTTACTGTTGACCGGCAGGAAAATGATGTCTATATCTGGTGAAACCATAGTGCTTTCTGGCAGTTTGAGGCAGACTGATCATATGCGCATCTGCTGCAAATGCTTTGAATATCCCCACTGATCCGTAAACTCCAAGGGGTCCGCCATAACTGACCTACTTACTTCACAAATGGGGCATTCGTCACAGGACGTTTTGCGATTTGTTTATGTCAGCTAGATATGTGCCAACATTTTCTATTAAATAAGAAATTGTTCCATAATCAGTGAATTACTACTATAATTGTGGCGTTTTTGTCACATTATACGCAGCGTATGGAAAGTTCAAAAGGCAGACAGCATAACTCAACATCAGGAATACGTCTCCGGTCTACTTAAATTCTGCTCGATTGTCCACACTCGTCAGCAACCCCTGAAAGTTCTAAACTTAACCGACTCAACTGATGTGTGTAATAAAACTGAGCATATTTTAAATCACAGATTCATGAATGAGTACTCTGAATAGCATCAAAGACAACCATCAGTACTGATAAACATGGATTGCTGTTAATTGTTGCTCATGTGTTCTATCGTATAACCGAGTTGTGCTACGATCGTCAAGACTTAAAAAGGTTCAAATATGTAAGTTGCTAAGTCGCGTGATGCAACCCGAAAGATTGAATTTCAACTAGGGTTACTGGCACTTAATCAACAGCACTGAAAGTTCAGAACGTGAGTTACGAGGATGGAAATAAAAACAGATCTGCTAGATTTTCAACTACATTTTCACAGAATGTAATGAAATGGTTTACTCTGTTAAACACTCAGTGATTCAATGAACTCTAGAGAATCTGGTTTTGGTTAAACTGAAAATCCGCCTATGTAGGACTGACTGAACAGTTGCACAATTAGATAGGAACAAATGATTTCATATGTGAATCTTGCTGCCGGATGGGGTAAAGACTGAAAGAAATTTGGAGACAGAGATGCTCGTTACCCCCAATTCACATTCAAGGATAGTACAAGCAACATTCTGACATACTTTCAACCAGGACCCAACGCTAATGATGATACATATATGTATTTAATGCCTCTGCACCAGAATTTAAGGTTTATGTATCTAAGCATCGCGAATGAGTGAAGCCTGCTTCCAATATCGTTAGTTAGATAGGACTGACTACACGCAAATCTACATCCTAACCATATAGTCTACTAAGGTAAGCTACCTGCCTTCTAATCTTATATCGGTTCTCACATAGTTAGTGTTCATCTGTTCTGTCAGGACAAAAACCACGAATTGATTTGGACCTCATAACTAACAACAGTTGTCCATAATCCATTAAGTTGATCACCGGTGGACAATTCTTCAGTCTCTGTACGAACTCGTTCGTTAGTTTGTATACTATTGAACTACCGCTGTTTTCTCACACATCTGATCGAGTTAAGTCAGAAAATATTACACCTTTTATAAGGTAACCATTATTTAGAATGTCCAAGTTGTGAAAATGCATGCGTTTGAAAAATGTACTGCATATGTTTAACCCGTAGTGGATATATTATCACAAATTGTCATCATACTAATACCGGTAAAACGTTGGTTTTGTGCACATAGTTAGGGTTACCTTGGTTGATGACATGACAGCGTGATGACAGATACCATCTTTCAAATGACTAAAACACATGCTATAAGTAATGAACGTTTTGTTTGCACTGAATAGACCAGAGTGTAATTGCAAACTGTATCAATCTATTTTCTTGATAGGCGGCATTTTTTTATGTTACTTATAAGTGCTCATGATTTATAATGTTAAACAAAACACTAATCGAAATTCCTTGATTCATAAAAGTGTGAGTATAGATGAAAAACAGAGTCACATATATCGTGACGTTGGCTCCTCAAGATCTATTGAAAGACATACTCTGGTGATTCAGCTTCAGTGAAGAACGTCCATTTATCAAAGCATTACTTTGTTAAGCTGGCATAAGTGAACGTATATTAAAACAATCACGGTTAAATTGTATTAATTATCTCCATGAATGAGAATAGATTTTAAATTTACGGATGTTTCAATGCAACTTTGGATAACAAAATCGTGTCTCGCATTTAACATTAGTTAGCATTTCGTTTGTGTTTCATCAACCACTAATCAGAGTAGTTAAGTAGTTTACACAGTGCATGCTAATCTGCACTTACTGAGGAATTAGCTGAAATATAACCCGTGTTTCTTAATAGTGACCTGCATTAATTTGGAATAATCTTCAATAGTTACTACTTCTGTAAAGAAATATCAAATTCTATGGAAGGCGTAGGGCACACAATAGGGACCATCACCGTGACTGATAGTCTCCCATAGTTATTATTACGATTGAAGTTTAGTAGAATTCATTGCTTCGTTTCGTATTAACCTACTTTGATGTCATTTTTGTAAAACGTGACAAACATATCCCCAAGTCAGTTCAAATCTGTCACTTCTGAACATAAATGTTCATGGCCATCACTAGGGTCGCTATACATTAGTATAAGGGGCATAAACGATCGCACTATACTACTCACTACTATTATTCAGCAATGAGGCACGAACAATTTTGAGGACATTGAGGTTTCTAAGGGAGGAATATTAATAGAAAAATTGAGGTGCAGTTTGGGAGGAAATGATTCTCGGTATATACAGGAACTATGCATTAGCAACCGTTGCAACTACAACCTTCTGGACCAATGCTATATGCAGATGAGTGTGTTTGATATTGCGATATTGGTTTTCCGAATGAACAATATTTGCGCCATCTGTTTTCTTGACTCACATCGATTGGTGTAGTGACCAGGATTGAAGGATGAGGATCTCTTGGCCGTAGTCGTCTGAGGTTGTGGATGCCCGGAGTTTCCTGGAGAACAACAAAGACTTGGCCGAGGTAGTTGGAGTTAAGACCGGCCGTGTGAAGCAGGCGGCACTGCCGATACTGTATAAAGACAAGGCGAAGGCGGTGCTAAAGGCGGCGCATAGGGGTCATGCGAAGCTGGGGTGGACCACCGCGGAAGAGGCATTGGTCACCGAGTTCGGTAGCCCCGCCGATTGTCGGGAAGCAATGCGGCGTTTACACGGCGCCCGGATTGGACCAGGAGAAAACGCTATCGCTTACGCCCTATTGCCTTAAGCAGCGTTATCACCAGCCCTGCTGCACTTTGACCAGGATACGAAACAACAATCCTGAATGGAATACCATCAGCGATCCTAGATCATCTCAGGAAGGCTCTCATCGCACGTCCGATGACGTTGGAATAATCGGCTGCTGCGGTTTGACCATTGCTGGCGGAAAACTCACTGGTATCCAGCGAACTGAAGGCAAGCGAACTAAGTGGAATGAATGACCTTTGAAGCGCAGTGGAAAAATTGACTCAGGAAATGGCGGCTTTGAAATTGAAGAAAGAGGAGAACAAACTTAGCTATATTTGCTACTGATGCGGAGGATGTGGACACTTGCGAAGATTTTTTCCTATTGAAAGGAAAAAGTGATAGCAACATATTTGTTTCGCTGATTGTTTCCGTCCGCCACGGAAAACTCCGTAATTAGCGCTACTGACAAGATGGCAGTTGGGGTTAGATTGGAAATTAATGATAGCTCTGGATATTGTTGGATTGATATTTGGACAGCTATTTCATTGATTGGGCAAGGGCCAGGGAAGAGTGTTCAGCTGTTTCAGATGGGCGTTCGAACAGTCGGTGGATTTACTCTCAAAGTTAACGGCTTGGCAGAGTATGATGTATGAATCGATCGTCACATAGTCATTTCCCCTGACATACGTCAGACTGTACTGGGGGAGGATTTTCTGGATTGTTCTGATGCTATAATTGATTTGGAATATGATAAACTCATAACAAAGTAGGGTGTAGTTACATCAGTGAGAAAGCGCAAACCGCACCTTGGACAAATTGGAGTGCATGTATCCGGAGTAAAACCAACTTGTGACTATCGGTTGCTGATATGCAAAATCCGAGGATTGTACATTACGGATCAGGACCCTCACGGTTGTTGGGATTAAAGTGAACATAAAATCTCCATCGAGCAAAAACAACTTTGACCATTCGATCCCCCAAGAATTGCAATACATCTGCACCCGGAAGGTGATTGACAACTGAGAGCCATTTTGAAAGAAGAAATCATTAAGGAGGATGCCATCCCGTTCAATTCAGCAGTAATTCAGTAGTAGATTTTGCCCTCGTGTCGACTTCAGAAGGCTAAACGAAATTACGGTCAATAAGGTCGTAGCAGTTCCAACTGTGACACACATTTTTGTTAAGCTACAGTACGTTAACTTATTCACAGCGTTGGACTTGCGGTCCGGATATTTGCAGGTCCCAATCAAGCAATCGTACCGCGGTAAAACAGCATTCACGGTAGGGGAACAGAACTACCGCCTCAAACGTATGCCGTTTGAACTGCCAAGCCCCCCTTTCACGTTCAGACTACTGCTGCTAAAGGTGCTGGATGGCTGCACAACACTTTTGACCATGGAGTCGATGTCGTCATCTACAGCGCCAGTGAGACGGAACATACGATGCAGATTCCCGTTGTGTTGCAAAAGAAAGAACAAGTTGGCTCATAGATCAACAATCCAGAGTCGTAACTGGTGAAACAAACGGTAGTACTATGCGATCACAAGGTCGTTCAGAGTCACGTCCAACTGTTGTATGACAGGCAGTTTCGTTGTGAGCAGTATACTACTCACAAGCAGTACATTACCCATAGACAACATTCAGGAACAATTAAGCAAGCTCCGAACATCAGCAAGACGACGGACAAGAAAGGACTATCGGAATAGTGTGTACGCGTTATTGGAGAAGTTCCACCAAGACGTACGACAACGTAGCGCCACCCAATGTATGTGAATTCATGTCTGCTGTGCAAATGAGTTGCGCGTTTTTGGTCCAATTTTTGACCTGATCTGTACGGAAGTTTACGCAATAAACGAATTCTCAGGCCAAGGGTCTTTTGCGGTCACAACATAACTACTGCCCGAAAAAACGGATGACGATAGGGGTTATTCCGGTGCCAACATCGAACAAGACGCTGTGACAGTTTCTTGGTCCCGTTAGGTTCTACAACCGATTCATCAAAACTTCAGTGAACCTGCCAGCCCATTATACGAAATGTTGGAAGAGAATTGTCAGTTTCACTGGTAAGAAAATATCAGTCGGGTGTTTGTCAAAATCCACGAATTGATGCATGAGTGACAAACGACCAAGAAATTACCGGAGACTGGACAGAGCTTCATTGTCACAATAGATGCAGGTGATATAGGAATCGGAGCTGTACTAATGCAGGAAGGCGGTGTTGTGAAATATCCCTGTCCTATATTAACCCCTGCTGAACGAAACTGTTCAACAAGGAGGTAATGTTTGATGATCGTGTGCGTCTTAGCAAAATGAAAGCCATACTTGTTTGGTGGACATTTTCATGTAGACACCAACCACAAACCTCTGTTGTGGATTTAGTTAGCAAAGAACCCCCGAGGAAAGCTGGCTCGTTGGGCATTACATCTACAAGAGTATGACTACAACTCACCATGTGGCTAAAAAAATTGAGTGTGCTTTTGACTTGCTTTTGCGAACGCGATATAAGGATCAGGCCCAAAATGTCGACATCGGAGTTTGCAGTATCGAACTGAAGAACTATCCCGGAAATTTACACGCAGCACAGGGGGTGATTGATCAATTTTAACTGGTAGGACAACCGCCAGAAGATAAAGGATCTCCGGAGGTAAAACTAATGCCCCAACAGGGTAGGGAACAAACGTGTTGGTTATACTGATACAGCTTAGGACGAAAGTTATGGAGAATGGCCACTATCTGGTTCATGCGGGATATGACTGAACTCACAATGTACTGAACTAAAGGTCGTACTGGCCTGGAATGAAAGGTATTGCTAACAATTATGTGCAGGTGTGCCAGCAATGTCAGCTGTTGCAGAGCACTCTAATCAATTGTCATCACAACTAATCTCCGCCGGAGAAATTGAGGAATTATGGTCCGTAGCTGTGATAACCCCTTTCCACTAACCGCTTCTAGAAACAGGAACTTTCACAAGATGGACCGAATCAGCCGCTAGGCTCGATCAGAGTGCTTGCACTGATTGTACGGTGACGATGAAACACATCAATTATAAACCGTTGAATACCACGAAACCTACTCACTGGTCAAGGTCCGTGCTTCAAAAATGAAGAGTTTTTCAAATGTCTAGAGCACTTATGAACTCGGAAAATTCGCGTGGCGTCATACCATCCTCAAGCAAGTGGACTGGCGGATAAACAATTGTCAAATCAAGCGGTGATTGGCGGCAAAAAAGAGGAATCCGAAGGAAAACGTTACGATCGATTCTGTTGGCCCAATGCTGTTCGCCACAAGAAACGACGAAGAAATAGCCGTCCGAGCTATTGTGTAGACGCGTGTCATGCCTGTCAGCTGATAAGGAAAGTAGCTTATAAGGAAACTGACAGATAACCATGCGTGCATTGACGGAAGTTCGTAGGTTAGTCAGTCAAATCCTGACAGGCGCACAAGAGGTTTGCAGGTAACGGTTGACTGCAAAGTTATCTGGTCGATATGCTGTGTTTGAATTTGATTGGAGGGTTGAGTGAAGTGATCGGTGGAGTCTGCGTGCAACAGGACCCAGATGCAGGAAGTTACTGGCAAGTTGGAAAAGACTGCATGCAATAATGGAACTCAACAGCTGGATGGATTTGATTAAGACTGAGCAGAAGCATCGTCGGATTCGCGGAAAGCAACCTTGTAGATGGTGTGACATCTCGATCAGAAGCAAATGCGTTCCAGGTTCCTCAACATTACCGAGGCCGAAAGGTGGACCGTCGTCAGAACAAAGTGAAACATGTGGCGTTCTCATGCCCCGCGAGTGAATAGCAGTAGCGGTCGCTCATCCTAAATACACTAGTAAAGGCCTACTGAGAAGTTCCATAACCCGACTCAATCAGCAGGCCTCTTTCCGTATGTGCCCTTTGGTTAAGCCTTCCAATGGAATTTTACGTGAAACTTTTTCGACTCCACGTCAACAAATGTTCCGTATTGGTTGCATTCTTCTCAGTTTCAACATTCCACACAGTTCCTTCATTCGGACTTATAACGACAATGCTACATTGATTGTCCGCAAGATTCCTTGAAATGTATCGAATAGGCAAGCATGTAAGCCATCAGTTTTGGGTTGTTAACATCATTAACAATCTTCGGTCTCTTAGTCGCTTTTGAGGCATGTGATTCTCTACCACCATGAATAAATCTGTGCAGTTCTCAGTAAGCTTATTGTGAATTCTGCTATCTATATTGGAAAACGGACAGATAACTGTTCATGTGGCTGCTGACTGTGAAGTCGGTTTTTGTATTAAAAGTGAAGTAAACGAAACGTTAGGTGGGATCTTTGTTGTTTGTTGCAGCAGCTGATAAATAAAGATGTGTATTTAAATGTGTATTGTGATCCGCACTGCATGAATCTGGAAAACTAAATTATCGTAATCGCTAGCTACCTTCTTCTTGTAGTGTTAACTTCAAAATAGAATAAATTTTCAGTGGAAATAACTTTTGTTTTAGTCGATCGAACTAAACGATTAGTTTTGCGATTGTATGTACAGCAAGAAAATAATACCTTTTAAACACTGTTTTCGCAGTGGCATGTATTTTGACAGCTAATATGTACCCCAATTACAACTGTTTATGTAAGCAAAAGTATATGGTACAGTATTCAAAAACAATATGCCCGACCACTCAACATAGGTTTAGTTCAAATCGGACATATAATCAGATGGATATATATGACACTGGGAATAGAGTTCAAATTAGCGCTGACAACCTGTCTTCCCATTTATTGACAGCTAGGTCAAGTGGGTTCTTATGTATTGGTTTGTGTTTGGCTTTGGCTAACATAAGCGACGCGTTTAACTTACATCTAAAAGATGTTTCCAACATATTCGATCTTTGGTCCCCACTTGCACCAAACTACTACAAGGTGATATGTTCTGAATGCGAACATTATTTCTCATATCGTTTACAATTTAGATAGGCTGTTAGCATTAAACTAGTCATGGGAGCAACGACAGCAACCTCGAGAATAGAAACTCAAACGGGGACGCAGGATCACTTAACATGATCTAGAATGAAATATAGCCAGACCGTTCAAATTATTTTGCAATATAGACCTTTGTTAACCCCAAAATGTGATGCTCTATTGTTTCATTTATTTGCATTTCCAACAAATTCTCAACAAACGACTTGGTTGTTTTGAATCACACACATTTCTTCAACTCATTGGTAAATCTCAGTGACGTTTTTGTAAATATTGAGGCTCATGTTTATTAACAATTATATTCACTTGGCAGTGTAATTAATTTGAGAATAGAAAGTTTAAGTTTTCGCAAAATTCTGACTATGTAAATAATGCCGGGATAAAAGTATGACTAGGCTCTTACAGATAAGTGTTTGCGCCGAAATCACGTTCGAACCACTGAATTGCACTTCGAGATACCCAATTTTCATGAACGTTTAAGTGGAGAGTATTTTTACCTGGTAAAATGATGAAAGCCAGTAATGATAGTGAGGTAGTTCGACAGACGTGCTTTGAAAGTTGCTTTTTGGAGTTTGAAGTTCTATAGCATATCATCTTAGCAAACCAGGGAAAAGGACTGGTGTCCGAATAATCTAATGATGATGTATAGATTTGTTGATAAATCGACTAGCCACATGTTGCGGTACAGAGAACAACGCTAAGCGGCGGATATAAGAGTTGATTTTCTAAAGTGAAATTTTGTCTTGTTGTTATTCATTAACTTGATACTTAAAAGGAGAACGGATATACATTCCTTAGAACATGTTTTACACTACTAGAAATTATTGTACAAGAATACAGTGATGTATTAAATTGTTGGTTACATGACTGCCTAAGTGGATAGTGCGAACAAACTATCTAATAGGCAGACCAACATAACATTACATTATGTGATCGTCATATTTGCCTGAACATGTGAGGTGGTAAATCGGCATGAAACGGAAAGAAAAAGGAGACAGGATTTCGCCTTGAGGAATATCGTAGGTGATTATATGGAAAATTAACCGTCGGTAACAAAATAACTGCGTATGATATCGCCGGATGAATATTTATTGTAGAGCGTTCATCAGTGCTGGTCATCTCTTCAGTCGCTGTCAATGAGATAAATCGAACTCCGTGAACGTAACTGGCAAAGCTTTAACCAAGATTGACAAGTTGTTTAGTCCGTGTTGCTCACGTGAGCCACCATTTGTCATTCAAAAGTCCCAATGTTTTCGATGTACGTGGACCCAGGAGAGAGGTCTCAGTTCTTTTTATGAAATATTTTGAAATGTACTAATGTGTAGCCGATTCTAATATAAATTTGACTGCGCTCGTTCAACGAATAGTCTTTGAGTAATCGCATCCTTGGTTTTTTCCGAAAAGATGCAGAGAAGGAAACCAATCAACGCGAATGGATGATTGAAACGCCCCAAAAGCAGTGAATACTGAAGATTTATGTTCATGTTGCCAGCTATATTTTAGTCAGGATTTGCTTAAACGACCGCGAAACTTTACGCAACGGAAAATATATGTGCGACATTGGCTAAGGCCGCTGATGTCATATACTTCTAGAAAAATAGTCAACACAAATAACTATGTTAAGTTATGAATAAAAAATAACAGTGAATTCGCACCTGATGGATATAGAATGAATGCAGACTGGCAGTTTATTGGTCATTTATGTTCTAGAAGCCTGAGCTATCCATCCAATGACAGCTGTCTATTGGTGCACTTCACACCGGATTTTGACTAGATGACTTGTCATTACGAGTTTCATTTTTTCTAACGCATGAGTGGTTAATCGGATAGGTTAATCACTTTGTAAACTTGCTGCTCTCTTGTTATTGTTCTCTACACTTCGGTTGCGAGAAGGAAAATACGGTACTATCTAGGGTCGTAGCTATGTTGGTGTCATCGCTCTAACTGGTGCGCTTCCGTTCGTTAGAAAGCTGAAACAAATGGGTCATTTTGTAATTGGTCTGCAAGCAAGCAGTCATCTACCACAGCTCCAGAAAAGATCAATTTCAGTCTATGAGCAAATGGTAGTGTAATATCCGAAAGTACTAGTTCACATACCTTCTGGCAACCCAGGTGACCGTGAATCCGTAGTTTGATGGATAAGTGCTTGGACTACAATCTGATGCTTACTAACGGTTGTTAATGAGGCCTAACTTGGTCGAAGTAGCTATCTACCACTTCTCCGGTGGTCACAACGACCGGCTATTTGCAGCTTTTGCGTCAGTTATGGGTGACAATACCAGAGCTGCTTCGACGTTAATCAAATATAAGGTTTAATCCAAAATGTGGTTTGCTTCGATCGCTTGACTAAGTCATCTGTACTGCACTCGATATTTGTATGAATACCGAATGTGCTCACTGGTTTATACAGAGGGTAAGTCGCTTTTCTGTGAACAAATATAATTAGGAAATGCACATAATGTGACGCATATGGTAGTTAATACCGTAGAGGATTGCTGCACCTGGTGAAAAATGGTCATATCTCATGATTGTAGAGAAACGTGAAGCTGGTGTACAATAGGATGTGACCATATTTTTCTTGGTAATAACGGCTTTGATTCCTATAGGCACTTGAGTCCGGGTCCATACACTGTTGGAGTCAACAAACCAGGAAATTTATATATGCGTTTTTTGTTCCGGAACGTTTACAAGTCCAACAAGTGAACCACTGCCGTATCAGCCAAGTTGTCAACGCTCTGACAACAAATGTTATGTTGAAACGCCACAAGCCATGTACGTGATGTGTTCAACAGTAATGGCCACCTTAAAAGTTTAAGACTGTGCGCATTTTTCTCCTTCTAGAAAAGTCAATTTAGATTCGCGGGTGAAACGAAGGGTACCCCAAACAATCAATGGATTACTCCCAACTGAGTATTTACTTTATACTTCTTTAGTAATGTGCCATTGCCGAAACTAGCCGTCATCCACCTGTCTGTCTGTCCACATAAATGTTTTTGTACAGTCAATTGTGTAACTCCCCTGGATTTAAGCGTTGAACGTCGATAAGGTGTTCTTGAAGATTCTATGATGGGCTATTTTGGAACAGTTGTCATCTCGTTACCTTCTGATTTCACTTATTATCAGTCAGCTTTTCGAATGCGTTTGCACTATTCACTTACAATGTTGAACTGAACGAATTCTTCAAATGTTTCATCCTTTTACACCGTATATGGCAGCATCAAGTCTTAAAAGACCTGACGGGATTTTGATACTCACCTCATTGCTCATTTTGTGATAATTGGAATGCACGGTTACAGATCATTCCCAGTTAAACCAACACACCTCTCACACTGCGTGTTCCGCGTTCCCACGGGCTTTCTGAACTTATAAAAACATTTACGCTCGGTAAGTGTGTGTTTATGAAATATTACTTGTAATTTTAATAATAGTATGGTTGGATAAATATGCGTCATCGTAGAGTAATGGATACACGGTAGCTGTATTTTCTTTCTGAATGTAAAATTGCTTTAGACTGAGAACCAGTAAATTCATCGGACAGAACAGTGTCGGATAGGAAATCAAGTTATTTTTTGAAATGCTTGGGAAATAGCACACCCGTTATTGCACATACACCTTGTAAGTAAATATGCCCATTTTCCATAAATGTAAACATGACATGCGAGAAAATATGACGTCTTATGTATGTAAACTCTAACAGCAGGTGGGAAATATCACGTCTTATAACGTTTGCCTTTCGTAGGTACTCCTCTTTTGCTGTTAACCATGGTTTTGTTGCACGCAGCTTGTGCAATTATAGGAAAAAACTGAGATGACTTCTCACTGAAATTTCAAGTGAGTAACTTATTCTAATTCAAATCATTGTTGCTTAGTGCATTTTGGAATAACTGTTAGGTACTGTAGCTGATTTGATAGTTTAAAGGTGATACTCGCAAAAATTCTAGACTTCAGTTGACCTAGAACCTGCTGAAGAAACAGTAAAATGTGTTTGAAAAATCTCTCTTCACCAGTTGATCCTTTGATAAGTACATGCTATAACTACATGAATACTAAGTTACTGAATTGACATTCATTATAGTGGAAACATTTAGACGCCATAAAAAAGTTGCAAACTAATGGGAACATCCCATTGGAAAAAAACGTACAAAGGATCCTATATTGTTATATGAAATAAAACCAATTATGTTGAAGAAATACTAACCAAACTATCTGACAGATCAAAGTTTACTTAGACGGAAGGTGATAAGAACAAAACGACACGCATAGAAAAGAAATTGTCCAAAGCACTTTGTGACATGAAACAATCAGATCAGTTTACATCCATTGTTGATGGAACAGCAAGACCTTACGAGAATAGTGAGTAAAGTCAATCAATGTGAAGCGGTAATCAGTAAGAATTCCACTGTCTCATCTTGCGCAACAGATGTCAGTCACGTACTTACTGAGATAATTCTTTATTTTTGCGCATTTCAGGCTGATGAGATTTCATTTACGTTAAGCCTACTTTATACAGAACCGTCATTTATAACTGATCAAAAATGTCAATTTTGCAAAACGACAGGTGGAGTTTAACTTTGTGAACATGCTAACTGTATACAGTTGGTCGTAGGTTTGTAATTTTCGGATTGCAAACTCTTTGGTGGATAAAAATGCACAAAACAGTTAAGTTCATCAATCACAGTTTGTCTTCATAGTGTTCGAGACCTAGAAGGTTCACTCGTCTGATAGTTTTCGTACTAGTATCTTCGGAGTAAATAAAACTGGACAAAAATGGAGGCAGATCATGTTACGCGAGGAACACTGGAAACCGTTGTCCGTTCATTGTCTTCCACTAACTTGATGCGGTCTAGGATCACGATGAGAGTATATTTTTGGGGAGCGATCCACGAGGATATTTGTCGGAACTACTGTATATTTGGGCCTCATAACCAGCCGTTAGTGGCAACGATGTGTAAAATGATAATTTCACAATTTCTTCTAACTTACCTGGGAGTTTGCTACTGTAACAAGTGGAGTTCATCAGATGGGAGGAGAACAATCGACCACTGTGAGAATTTTGGCAACATATATACACACTTGAACAAACACAAATAGAGGACCCACAGGGATCCGATGATAACAATTCCTGTAAGGAAAATCTTTATCTGTATCAGACCTGCTATAATCTTAAGAACCTTTAATAGCTGAGAGGTCGTTTACACAAAACAAATGAACTTGCTAGATATTTTTACCGGAGCCTCGGTGAACATCGTTCATGTGACAATGTGTTCATCCGCTCATCGCTTTTCAGTGTTCCCTAGATGTGATCTTTATTCGTTCGTTCTGCTCCACACAGGTCTGGTGAACTCAATATGCTGGAGGACAAACAACACTGACGCAGACGATTAACTGAGAAGTGCGCCACTAGTGCACTCCGTGAATTTGAATGGATGATGTGAATACCTCCAAAGTGTATGACGGTGGTTGTCCAGTCCACGTATACACTACCCTATTAGAAATTAATAGCAGCAAGTCGCTATTCCTCGATCACGCTATCAGGAATTGATATTAAATGGATTAATTACCAGAAGATTCTCTCTAAATATTGTATCGTTGACACGTTCGATATTGATCGGAAGACTGTAGGCAACTTGTAGAGGGCGGCAGAAAAATGGTGTTTCAATGGAAGACAGATATTCATCAAAGGTTACAACGCGAATGCTTGCCGGAAGACTCGCGTGATATCAGATTGTTCAATCTATCCAGGTCAGCTATTTCGCAATCGTAATCGTGCAGCGTGTATGAGCGATAGTAATGTTGTGTATATGAATGTTCCGTGAGGGCAAAATTCTGCAAACCATCTTGCTTGCAGTTGTCCAGATATTTTTAACTAACGTAGTTTTCCTAAATTATTTAGTTCATTGGTTCTATAATGCTGTTTTCCGCGACCACTTTTGTTTATACTTGCCTGGGTTGAACCGGTCTTACCCAAATTTCTATCAAACACATATGACGGTTCTTAGCTTGGAAATTTCTTTCAACAATCTGTTTGATCATGCACACACCTGGTCCTAGATGTCAACTCAGTCAGTCGATAAATAAACCACTATGAGTTGATAACGTCACGCTTGACCGCACTCAAATCTACCCTCTGTTTCACTAGTTCATTTACGCACGAACAGTCATTCGACCGTACGTTACTGTTTACACCCTCTTAAACAAACGCTTCAAATTCAAATGACCTCCAACTAAAACGCGCCGGGCCACATTCTTGTAAATACGTGATCTAATGCCTAAATTGAAAAAAAGAAACTACAATTACCGGTAGATCACAAAATCTGTTCAATTATCTAGGCCACCGACATTTGGGATAATCAAATAAACTACGACATTCTTCATAAAATTTCGTCGATCATTTGTGACTTAAAAAATTTGGGATGTATGGAAATTGGATTGTTTTGTTCAATAGCTAACACAATTATCTGAACGGTTGTTAATTGACTGATGGGAGGCGACCACAGTAGAGAACACTAACGAGATATTGATGAGAAGTTATTCGTTGAAGTGTCACCTAAGTCTATGCGCATAATACTCTTAACAGGTTGACAACTGACACCCAAACGACCATAATTTTCCAAATCCGTACCACCTGTTTTCCTGCCTCAACAATTCCGGTAGTTTGTTTGACTGGACGTGACAATCGCGCCAACTCATCGTGTTTGTTACGAGAAACGCATACGTTTTGTTATGTTTTTAAGCATTTCAACGGTATTCATGGATGTTTGGGTGAATATCCTGTACTGTCCTTCCACAACTTGTGATTGTTTCGCTGAACATATCATTTATTCCGTTTTGGGTACAAGTGTAATGGCATGTAGTTTGTCACCACTTTGTCTCACTACAAGTACGTCTTCCCAATTTATTTTGGTTTCTTGAACACGCGGGATGACCGCGTCAGTGCACCGGACTGAGAACCATAACCAGCCAAAGCCCGAAGTCAGTTGTTAGTGAAGATGAAACCAGTTCGCACTGGTTGTTTGTTTTTGGATCGTGGGATCCCTAGTATATATGGACGAGGACACGATGTCAACTGAATCTACTTGGTATCTATGCTGTGCCAATAAACGTTCCTCGTTAACTTGTGGCTATTCTCTTTTGTGAGGCAGACCTTATTGTGCTTCGACTGTGAATGTTGGATATTTTGTGTACTGTCACGTGTGACTGACTCACTGGAATACTACACAAGCAAGCGGTAGTTCCTAGGAGACTTTATGATTCTTCCGATCCTCTCTGATAAGCTCAAGCTATTTACCGATCTAGCCACCCTAATCAGGTCTTAGCAACGGAACTGAATTGATAGCAGGTTTATTGAAACTACATGTTGTTAGATTATTTATTCTAGCTTATTGCCACAGCACTCTCCACTTTCTGAACAATTAGTCCTATAGGAACTCAAAACGCATTTGTGATTTCAGGTAACTTGTTTTGAGTTAGATGATTGCAAACTTGGTGGGGATCACGTCATGCGTTTTTTGTAAACCATGACTTGTATGCTAGCCAGTGTAAGTATACGCATACAATACGGGAATATGGCAAATGTTTGATGGTATTACTGAAAAGGAAGACGTCAGCGTGACTCAGTAAATATAATCTGGCAAGTTCATAATCTATGCACTAGTTGCATCTCGGTGGCAAGTGAACCCATCACAAGACACACTTCAAATTCGCCTTTTTGTAAATCATCAGGTAGATTGCTTCCCTTTGACTTATAACTGGTCGGTATGCCTTGATTTGTGGTTAGTTATTTAAACTTGCTTACTGTGTATTATGCTGGCTAATCAACTGTTTAAGTGAGAACAAGGTTAGGTCACAAAATGTGCTAGTGGTTCATTTATTTTATCACTCGAAAAGTTCGTTTAAACGGGGTGATTTATTTATGTGCATTTAATCTGTCTAAGACGACAATATTTTGTAAGTACGAATTTTGGGGTTCGAACCTCGGCTCATTTAAACCAGCCGATCAAACAAGAGTTTTATAGATTCCGTTCCAAATCTGTATTCCAAATGAACACTCCGCTGAATAATACCAATCTGGTGGAAAACAGTGAATATTGATAATCGCGTTTACATTGAACACGCATCTTGTACCTTAGTGCTGAA
Organism: Paragonimus skrjabini miyazakii; assembly: GCA_014338405.1. Classification (NCBI taxonomy): domain Eukaryota; kingdom Metazoa; phylum Platyhelminthes; class Trematoda; order Plagiorchiida; family Troglotrematidae; genus Paragonimus; species Paragonimus skrjabini miyazakii. The sequence goes on from JTDE01000817.1 coordinate 124,195, forward strand.
ATTAAGCACGAACTCGTTTTGTCTTAACTCTTATGGTGAATAACAAAGAAAATCAATGGAGTTGTGAAAAAGAGCTTTTTGTACACCTTCCTACAATACTCACAATTCTATCAAAATATAATGAACGAATAGCTAATTAAAGTCGCATTCTCGGAAATTTACTAAAACCAAAGAAATTAATATGGGAAGATCTACCAAGTTAGATATGCAGAACATTGAGTTGAGGCGGCAATAGAAGTGCGCACGTTAAACCAAATCCTATCGCTTTCGACTACTGAAAGTTAGTTTAGATTAGAGAGAAAAAGCGGACGTATCTTCATCACTTCATAGGATGAAATCGTATAATTACTTGAAGCTGTCCAAGTTACGTAGACTTATTCGAAGCACCTGTCACAAACCTGCATCGTGCAACCGAAAATGAATGACGTGCTTTTTTTTCCTGACTAAATTTATGCAATTTTCAGGAAATCTTCATTTATTTGATTTGTTTTTGTATTCAGTCGTTCAGTTGTTTTATTCCTCAATATAGCTCGGCTGCGGTTGTACAGAACTCACGAAGTGAACTCAGCCGATCAGCTTTGTGTACTGTGCACGTTATTACGAGTCAATGGAAAAAACACTTTTAACAAAAGAAACAAATTTGGACAACATGGATTTTGAAGCACCAAAATTATAAAATGAGTAGACATAGAACGAATGTTCAAAGCATGCAATATGCCAATCCGGCTGAATATAAGCATCAAATAGAAGGGTAATCGAAAATCAAACTATAATTGACGCTGAACATATGGGAGATTCATTGAGTACAAATGTGAAACATTTCCACACACACGTTCCAAATGCGACATTGTGAGTGTAGGACTCTCCAGAAAACAACTAAGAAGGAGCTTTTAGCAGCTGAACTCGATTGTACTAAAGTAGACTGCTTTTGTTGTCATTCTTTTAAGTCTATCTAGAACATCATCTTCTCTAACAGTACGGGTTACCTTGGTCTTGCAACAAGTCAACTGCTTGGCCTAACACTCAGCATTTTATGGACCAAGTTCCCAACATAAAACAACGCCGATGCTTGGAATTTGCTGTATGGACGGAAAAAAAAACGGAAAAAGTCAGCTATTCTAGCAAGCGATACCAGCTGACATTAGATGCACTACTATCAATGTTTTCTTGTATAATTGACAGAAGTGTACATTTTTGATACATAATCTCTTTACGCAAAAGTTCCATTTCTTGTTTGACCAAGACTTATGGAATAAGCAGCCACTAGGAGATTGGACAGTGAAAGCAAGCAAGTCATGCAGGTCAGAATGCTGATTAATTTCAAGATGGGTAACAAACAGTTTTGCTTTCGTAGCACTCAAACGGATGACTGCTGGTTTGTATGGTTCGGCCAGTGTGATGGGCTAGGTGTAAGTTAATCTACGTATGTACAAACCGCTAATTCCAACAGATTACTTATAGTAGAAATTTTCTTCAAGGCAGAAGTACTGAGTTGAAGAACGAATATGAAGGGCAAGTTGTCCATTTCTTACTCAACTGGTCTTTACCATTTCGCATTAGTCAACTAAACGAATACGTTTTTATTTACTAAGATGTTTATTTTTAGTTTTTTCACATACAACAGTCAGGTGCGCAACCACGGAATTACTGAATGTACCAGTAGGACATATTCTGTTCTCTCATTACCTAATGCGAGGTGAATAGTTTAATACATAGGAAGATGACAATAAAATGAACTTGGTATCTGCTCAGCTTGATTAAATCTTTTGAGTGATCTGAAGGGTTGTCCACTTATAAGCGTGGAATCCACCGGAACTACGGTAAAAGAGCACCAACAACGGTGTGAGGTCCAATGCGAGCATCACTGAGAGTCACAATAGAGCCATCATGTGCTTGCTTTCAAAGTGGGTGGTCGATGCGATCATTCTGAGATCAAAATTTCAGTATGAATTTCACTGAACCTTAAAATTGCATTTCATTTGAATGATTTGATGTTGGAAAGATGAGAAACTTTTACTCATTTTTACTGCTGTTATCAACTCGAATAGTTACTTGTTCCCATAAAATTTTAAGAGTGCAGATATCACACCTTGACAGCCTACATTCGAAATCAATTTCCTCCATCTTGAAAATGCATGACGCGGATACCAAAGTCAGCGCGCTGACGCCTTAGCGCAATATATATAATCTGGTGAAAACAATATGTTACTTCGAAAATTATTACAGAGAGCGATCTGACTTTACCCAGAGGTTACTCAATTTTCCAGATTCCAACGCTCAGAACCTTACAGTGTCCCCCAAATGCCCCGCTTTCGTTTAATTTCCAGTTATCACCGCAATATGTAGATACAAAACCTCCCGACGAGGGAAGTCGTTTGCTTTTTAAGGCATTAGACTGCAGGTCGTATGCAGCTATAGGTTTATTATGAATATCCAAGGCGATTTGTGAATGTCGATCGACTTTCAGTCATTGATCAGTGTATACTATAGGCGACTACAACCTCCAGGACTTGGAGCTGTCACCTGCTTCAAAGCTTTCCTGTAACCCCAGGTATTTCGAAAGCCTATGCATTTCTAACGTCACCCAAGTGTTAACCTGAAGCCTTTTGCTACGAAGTCACAGTAGGAAGGTTATTCATTACAGTTCTCCGCATCGGTAACATTTTCACAATATGTCGTCTTTTATTCCCTTCGGGAAATTGTTTTACCAAACAAACCCAGGCTGCTATGCGCCCAAACAATAACAAGCTCACACCTGATGAGAATAATCCTGTTAACTCTGATCCAGTCTTTTTTACTATCTCTTGTTGTTTTTAGCCAACTCAATCTCGAGTAGAACAAGTATGTTTCACTGTCATTGGGATTTATTTGTATAATGCACGGTTTTCTGATCAACCTGATCAAATGGCTATTTTCTGAAACAGTGCAAAATAGTAATGGAAATAAAGCTGTTAACTTTGTGCCAGTGTCTCATCATTTAGGCTGACGTAAACAGCAGACACAACTTCCAAACAATAAACAAACAATGGAATCAAGTCAAGTTCCCAACAAATTCTTAAAGATGCACCTCATAGCATCACTTGCTGCGAGTTGTATGACACCATCTTGTAAATTCTGTTTTCTGGTTCTATTTGCCTGCTTTCCAGAAAAACATTTCATCTTCACGCACCGCCGGCTCATGCATTTCTATCAACTCTTTCATCGTGCCCTTGGGCTAAATCATATATATGCCTTTCAACAAGCTTGTCTGTGATGAGTCCACATTTCTCAAGAGCATTCCACTAAATGCGCGCCTCATAGTTGCACTGTAAACACAGTCATACAAAACCGACTTCTGCGAGCGCCTTTGGCCGCTGATGTTTAGCTATTCCCAATCATGTGAATTGTCTTCAGAAAAAATTTGATCCGGAATAGCAGCTATTCAGTAGCCGATCCGTTTTTGGTCCACTTTTCACCAAAATGCAAACGTATGGTTTACCCACTATGGGACCGTTGACTATTCGCGTGATTACTATGCCCTCTGGCCAAACACAATCACTCAGACGGAATAACGTAAGTGGTTTTGGCTACAGATTGGTGTGAAAGCAATCAACCGAGCACGTGACATCTGATTTTGGTTTGTAAAAGCAGTCTGTTTCATAATATGTGGACACACAATTGCCTAATCAAGATATGTTAAAAAATATCATCGTGTTTTCGATCCTGGCATTGAGAACCTCTTAGAAATTTCCAATGCTCAGAACGACTCAGAATCTTGATCAGTACTCAAGTAGCTGTGGCTGATGGTTCTCACATGATATATCAGCAACGCCTAATGTGAGTTTGATGTGGCAGTGATCAAAACGATCAACTCTAAGCACAGAGATCGGAATTCACATATTGGAGTAGTTAAATATATGCACTTCCAATGAGCTTTAAAGGCAAATGAAACTATGGTTTAGCGTTCTTGTGGTTCGACTGTCAAAGATCCCTTCATAATACGAAAACGACAAATCCTTTATGTTACTTTTCTATGGTTGGTGATACAGACCTGTCATTTACTGGATGTTCCTGCTTACTTAATTCTACGCAGCTTGAAAGGTGAACTTTTGACGATAGACCAGGCGAGGTAGGATGGTTCCGTTTCTCTGATTTCCAATTTTTAGTTAAATCTTTGTTTTCAGTCACCTAACAGTTGTACTTTACAAAGTGTGGGGCCAACGTCGTTAGCAACGTGCTGACAGTGTACGATGGGCAACTTGCACCTTGACGGTGGCCGGCGGATGTGTTAGAAGATCTACTCAGCCTTGAATACATACAGTTTTTATAAAGAGGTATTGAAAATGAATGACTGCCGGAAAGATTTATACTGGATTTAGTGTGAATACTGCACTGTAAAAAACAGTTCACTCTTATTTCAACGCTTTAACATATTCATCAACGAATGCATAATATCAGGTTGTCAAAATCTAAACAAAACATTTCTTTTCATTACATCACATAAACATTCTGCGAATATTTTGGTCCACAGTCACCCGATATATCAATTGATTCACACTGTCAGTGATGCTTTACTCATTTCTGCACTAGTTTTGCGATTCCTGTGAATCGATAAATATATAGGTTAGGCCGCTTGATGGATTCACTCAGTTTTGTTTATTCTTATGTCAATAATTTAGAGTATATATCTCTGCATGAGAAGTTGAAGTTCGGTCTCCTAATAACCGGATAGCAAAGGTAGCAAAGTCCTCCATACGGTTTGTATTAACTCACATAAAAAAAACATGCATTTACGGTTCCAGTCTGCATACTGTTCATTTCTAGATATTGTTGTATACGGATCACTTCCCAACCGTTTAAAAGTTTCACTGATAAGAGAAGCGCCTATAAGTAACAAGTTATACATAAACTTGGTGGTGTTTCTGTGAGTAGAATTTCAACGTTAGTTAATTAGGAAACCCTAAAATATATGTGTGGTGTTCAGTCTATGTCAGCATTACAAGAAGCCTATACAAAATAGTTCGTGTTAATATTTAAACCATCGACCTATGTGATTATCACCCTGCAGCGTGGTCTTTCACGCAGTTGGGACAGAAGCAATCAAATAAATGACTGACAGGCAATTTTAAAAAAGGAAAAACATTTCATACCACAAACAAGGAACTACGGCAATGCGTGATATGATTATAAAAGCCTTGAAAACTACTTGATTTCTTATGTTCATCCAACCATCTTCAGTTTAACATCACTCACATTTGACTACAACCGTCGCAGTCGGTAGATTTCCTAGTCAGTCTCTTTTGAAGAGAAGCACTAAACTCGACTTTTGTCCTTGTTAGAGCTCACCAGCAATAAATATCCCCGTCACGGTCTGGCCTAGAACTCTGATCACGCATTGAGAAGTAACCATGTACCATTGATCTCATTAGATCGAATTATGCTATCTGAACGCTCAACCATTTTCGTTGATGATTAGTGGTCTATTTGGTTGTGTTAGGAAAAAATGGCATTTTTATGAATGAACCAAATTAGTTTGATAGGTCTAAGTGAATTTCATCGCAAGAACACACAGTTGTGAAAATACACACTTAAATCTTGTTTGATCGTAATAAATGAAAATCTTCGTGTGGACGTATTTACATAAAACACAAACAATGCACGCACGTGGCTTAATGAAACAGAGAACAGTAACAGTAACAAAGGCGCGTGCACATACAAGCCTATGTGCCGAAATTGAAGCGTTACGCACACTCTTTTGAGCTTAGGACAACAGAGCTAGTTGAAATGATTGACTTGGGTAAGTGGTGTTAGCACTGCCGGTGGGTCAGTTGCGGATGAGGGCGAACCACTTAACCGGACCACATGCCATCACACACACACAAACTGTAGCCGGAAAGCAAGCTATCAAGCAGATACCAGTTTACACAAATAGGTTATGTTTGTTGACAGTTAGTCCTAACTTGTCCAAGTATCCAGTAAGCAATCAACTGCAGTAATGACAATGTACACTATCCACACTACACATGGATAAATTAACGACTAAGGCGGTGATGCCGTGAGTAGTTGTGACAAACTCCGAATTAACTGGAGTTCAGAGACTACATTTCCCATAATAATCAGTGTACTGCCCACAAGAATCCTTCACAAACAGTTGATTGAACAAAATTTCGACATTAAGGTGACGATCATTCAGTGCCGAACAACACACATGATTCTGTGATAAACATGTCAGGTCGCCGGATATTGTACTGGTGCGATTGTTACTAGAAGTCGCAGACTGCCCATTTTTGTATCTAGTTACCTCAGCTCCTTACGCATCATGACAGTGAATTGTAAATGCAGACGTGTTTATTCTACGCAACTTAATGAATGAAGTTCGCAAAGTGACCATTAGAATCGTAAGACCACTGTGACATGTGGTCTGCCCGACAGAACTCGTAGAACCTACTACCTCGTTCCTTTTTGGAATCGCTTCAGTTAATCGTTTTAAAGTGTAAACCACATTTAGGTCAAGGTGGGATATGAACGATGTGTTCAATCTCTGTGTTTATGCACCCCATAAAGAGGAAAATTGACCGTTAATCGTTTAGGTGCGAACGTTCCGAATCCCGATCGGTATTCTGGCAAAATTATCAACTGATCGAGTCATCACGGGTATTCAGTAAAAAGTAAGTAGCACTATTGTCAGCTTAAATGTACATAACGGGAAATCGTCGAACTGTGAGATAACCGGTGACCTGATAACAGGACTTTGTTCATCATCAAGAAAAGCTTATTCGTTGACCATAAATGCTCAAGTCATCACCTAGGAAACAGATTAGTGTGAATGATCATGCGAACTAATAAAGGTCCCCGTGTAACTCTGGGAAAGTTTTGTGTGAGAACAGACGGAAGTTATTAAGGGAACTTTTCGCTGTGCTGTCCAGTCTGGGTGGAATCAATGAGGTGTGTTTTGTTTGTCGCAAATGAAACGAATGGTATTAGCCATGGGGCTCGAATCCGCGAACCATCTAGTTAAGCTTTGCGACATTACCCACTGTTCTTTCAAAATCCAGACAACGGCTTTCAAGACGCCGATTTCATTTACTCTAATCCGTGTATTCCATCGCCCGAACTATGTAGTTATAGGTCCTACTATATACATATGTGTCCTCGTAAAGCGCTTACATTACGTACTGACTAACTGCCTATATCCAACTGTCATGAGAGCTTCACTGGTAACTTATAGGTTCTGAGAATAACAGTGATTTACCTGGAATGGTAACTATCAATCACACTCTTTTGTGGCCCCACACTAATGAACAGTTCTCCCAAACTGACAGTTTTCACCGAATTCTTGTTTGTTTTAGAGTTAGCCTGTTGTGGCTAAAAATCTTACCAAACCATGGCATTGAACTGTCGTTAAACCTTTAGGGGTCAAGAGGTTCTGATCATAGAAAATATTTCAGTACATTTTGATATTGTGCAAGAGTGACCACCTTGCATAGTCAACTGATAAATATACCTTTGGTAGTGAAACATGTTCAGTGTTCAGTTCCGATGTTCAAGAGAAGTCGCGTGTTCACACATACTAGTAAATTACTGATGAGTAGTCGGGGATTTGGTTAATTTTCAAGTTGAACATCACCCACAATTGATCGCAGCTGTCGCATCCCCATAGACTTTCCAATCGGCCCCTTTCGAAAAGAAGCACTAGACTCGCGGGGTTATCGATTGGAGTCAACAGACAGTAACTGTGTCTCCATTTTGAGACGATCGGGCAACCTGATCATTACTCACAAGCGAAAGTGGTTGAGCGTTCACATATGATGATTCGGTCGTGCCTAACGTGAGGTCAATGGCGCAGTGGTAAACACGGTTGCCTCATGAACAACATGTCCGTGGTTCAAGTCCCGGCGGTGGCGATGATATGCACTACTGACGAGCTCTAATGAGAGCGAAACTCGAGTCTAGTGCTTCTTTTCGAAATGGGCCGACTGGAAAGTCTATGGGGATGCGACAGCTGGGATCAATTGTGGGTGATGTTCAACTTGAAAATACTAGTAAATCATTTAATGCGGTGGTTAGTTACTGGGCTTAAAAGCTGAATACATCATTGTCACCTCAAAATGGAAGCATAGCCCTAAAAGTGATAAGAAATGTTTCCGCACTTCGGGTTGTGGGTACTGAAAATCTACTCAATTAACCGGTTATCTAACAACCGACACAATAGACGATCAACCAAGGAGGCAATTCAAACGTCGCTTTTAGCTACAACACCAGGGTTGGACGAACAACTTCAGTGTTACATCTTCCGTTATTCCTCAAGTTCTTTGTTCCGTATTGCCTAATCATATTACGGTTTATGACTTTACATATGTCAATGAAATCACCCAATGACAGACTCTGATGTGTTTAATACTGGTGTACATCAGTGAATGCAGGTTCTGGTTTCATGAATAACAGCTGCCTAGGGAAACCATCCTGCGGTCCTCTGTCTTCTACGTGCGTGGCAAGTTTTATTTCGTATAGAAATTCGAAGGCCTGTTGGAGTCATTAGTTTCCAGTAATATCATCAGATAGTATGATAGCACGATTTTTGTGATGTTGAGGATGCCGTATCAAGTGACCGCATCCCACATAACTCACTAATCACGGGTACCTCTCATGTTACTACGTAGTTTAATAAGGATACAAGGACACCAGTTTAATTCGGGTGTATTGATTTCTCAAACATTGCTTAAACTTGCTAGATGACATATTAAAAACGTTTATTTATGAATGTGAACGTCAATACTTTTCCATACGGACATACCCCTCAAGTATGGTTCACGTTTATTGCTTGTTTCCAACTTTGCATCGACAAATGTGAAACAAACATCCTTCTCCGGTAGAAGAATTGTGTTTAAGTGTGAACGTTTGTTTTTGAGAAACCAAAAAATCACACGGACGTGGAAGGTCTCGAGAAGCTAACTGAGCGTTATAGAATACGGCTAGCATTTCATGGGGATAAATTTGAAAAATCACTGTTGTCTTTACATCAATCAGCCGTCATATACTTCAGGCTCAGTCTTTGTTAGGACACTTCTAGAGGTTTGCATCATTTGTCAGTCTGTCCGCAACCGACACTACAAAGAAAACATTTATTACAGCGCTAGGCTTAGTGCTGACTGTCTCCTCCGCCAAAAATTGGTATGAAGCACCTTGTACTATATGGCTTATGACTGACCCACAATGATCCTCTTGACTACAAAACAAATCGTTTGCTACATGTATGGTAAAAACCAGTAATCCTTGGGGGGTGTCTACAATGTATCTTGATTTGTATATCGCTTCTATTTCAGTTGCATACAGTCAACAGATTGATTCACATTCCTTTTCTCCATGTAGTTGACTCTGCAGCAATTGTCTCTTTAACTTGGCTCAGGTGGCATTTCTGACCCTTGCATGCCTTTTTTAATATGACCAGATTTACCGCACAGATGGCTTACATCATTACGAAATCGGGAAGATGATCATAAGTGTAACTCACCACAACAGAAACACTTGTTCACTTTTTTATACTGGGATTGATGACGGGTATATGGGGAGGCCGTTGGAACTTGTTCATTAGTTGACTCCCGGTGGGAAGACACACCGTGGTTGACCAGCAAACTCTGCTGAATACAAGGGTCATTGGGACTAGCAATCACTCGATCATGCAGATGCTCCTCTAGCTCATCACCAAAGTTCCGACGGGCAGCTTGTCTTCGCAATTGTAGAATGAACTCACAAAAACTCGTGCATGTTGAACGTTCTGTGGCCTGGAAATTGACGGGGAGCATGTGCTTCAACAGCAGCTTTTTTAGTTCGTCGAACGGCAATGAAGCTGGGACGTTGAAATTGGCCAGATTATCCAGTAATGATTGCAACTGACGACACCAGCGTTAACGAAGAATACTGATCGGTTTTTCTTTTTCACATCACGACAAATGCTGCACCATAGTTCAAAACTTTCGACCCAACCCTCGACTTTACTCGCACGAGCATGAACATTTCATTGTTCAGTTGCAGATAGTTTCATTCCGCTAATTTGCAAACATTCCGAAATAAGGATCTTGATTAGCCCTAGAAATTGTACTTTCAGGTTAGGCATCGCTGACGTTTGATTGCAGCTTCTGCATTCAAATAGACTTACCGGCTAGTTCGTCTCTATAAAAAAACACTAACCTAAGGTATCGCTCTTGTCAGAATCAATTGATAGTACCGCGATTACAGCTTCATCCATGAAAACTCATGGAGCTCTTTAAAATTTTGCCAACGAAAGTCCTGACAAGGATGTACACCACTGACGAGCTATGACAAGAACAGAAATCGAGTATATGGCTACTTTCTGAAAAATGTTTGTTCGTATGTATAGGCTACGTTCAACTTTCAGTGGGGGTCAACTATATGATCGAAATATTTGATGTTTAAATAGGGAATGCCATTATCCATTGTTCTGATGTCCAGTAAAACTTTTCTATTTTGAATGAATTGCGCGATCACGTGATTTGACCGGAATACTGGGAATAAACTTTTCTTCAGTTAACTTTTCTTGTCCGTCAAAGGTACTGTCGTATTGGTTAGTTAGTTTAAATTTTCTAAAAAGGAAATACTTATTTTTCCGTAACCACTCAACTGCTTCCTCTTCACCTACAGTGAAGCTTGTGTGATATGCATTCTACCGTAGCAACCACTTTCACAGAACCTGCCTGCTCTTTCAGCAGGCAGCCTGTCTGATTGATGGGTGTTGTTCATTGCTTTGGTGGATGATCTAGATGGTTGAATGTTCGCCGAGCTTGACAGTTAGGTTGCATACGTTTGATCATCAAACGAGGGGACATCAACAGTACGTAGATGTTTGTGATTACAAGTTTCAGCGCAGAATCTGATGAAGTTCGATGATTGTACGCACTAATACACCAAAGTGAGTTGACTTGTTGACCTGGATTCAAATTGGTTAGGTCCTTTTCTCTTCGAAACTTTCATCCAGACTACCACTGGGCATTCCTCGTTGGATTTGAAGGTTGACCTGTTGCCAGAGTAATTGCTTCCTACTGCCCTAAATATATTGGCCTGGAATCTGAATGACTGTTTTCTGTTCCTGTTGAACTTTGATCTCGAATCTGATTTGTTGGTTTTTATTCTCTGATTAGGTGGACCACTTCTTCCTTTGTGGAATTTGATCTGACTGGTTATTCACTGTGCATCTGTGTCCACCGGTCTCATCCGTTTAAGTTGTGCCATTCGGCTTTGCTGGTTTTTGGACATGACGACGTTTACATCTCCTCAAGCTGTTCGCGTTGGTTTATAAATTTCGCCCAGTTCGATGTTTGATTAATGACCGCGTTGATGAGTCATACTCTTCGAAAAATTCTCCTACATGTTTCGGTGTTTGCTTGAATAAGTACTTCTGCGGTGTACAGAATGAAGGTGTTTCCAATGTGACCCTTGTGGGTGGAGATCAGGGAAAATTCATTGTGTCTCTTGACAATCAATTTGTGTGCATATATTCATGTTGATAAATTATGTCCGGTTTGGCCAACGTAGTGTTGTCCTCAGTCACTGCATTGGACTTCGTTCATAAAGTCTCTTCTATCGGCGGTTTTGAGTTGTTCTTCTGGTTTTGATGGTATTTTCCAGAATGTTGCCATTGACTTGTGCAATAGCAAGATTTCCTGTGGTCTCAGAAGGCTTGCGTTCATTTCTGAGTTAGTTTTGATGTATGGAAGTGCAATTCGTTTCACTGACGCTTCCGTAGATCTTGAAACGTCTTGCTACTATAACAAACTCTGGCTGATGCAGTTGCATGGTTATCGATTGCGAAGGAATACTCGATACAATTGACTTTCTTCCTTTCGTATAAACTTTACAGCACTTATCTACCAGACCATGGGATCATTTATTCGCAGGTCCTTGGTTCGATTCTGCGGCGTGTGTGTTGCCGATGAGATCTAACTAGGTCAAAACAGCTGTCTATCACTTTGTTGGTGGTCACTAGGACCAACTGTTTGCGGAAACCCTTTCTCAACCGCTTCTGGGGATGTGATGGATGCTTGTTCGCTTGCAGGCCAATGGCAATATGGCTGATCAATTTCCTTTTTGAGTGAAAGTAGGCGCAGTGGTCAAGGAAAACATTCCAGCTCTTTTAAACAAAGTTTGGTTGAATGTGCTTTCATAGCGGATTGGATGGTTGCTATGAAAACTGACGAAATTGTCCGTATGTGTGCGTTGTTGCCAAACTGCTGTCATCCGTATTGCATCAGGTTTGTGGCTGATTCGTACTTCAAAATATGGGGACAATCAGGCAGTTCCCATGTGCTGGACACTTCAGTCAAAGAACAACAATAACACAATTCTACAGATTGTCACATTGAAGGCACTTCAATTAGAAAAGTAGACTAAAGTTACGTGAACTGTCAGGAATTATCGACGTGATGTCAAGGGTGGTTGACTTTTGGTGTGGTTTGGTAGTTTGATGTCTAGGAGATAAGACTGTAGCAAAGTGATAAAAAATCGATTCTAATTTCCTTCATTGATACACTATTGTTTCCAGTTTCCAAGTAAACGACCGAGTTACGTGCTCCCGAGGTATGGTCGCTTTAAGTGTAGTACTGATTAAAACTTATCTGTTGAGATTTATGTTCAACCCTAAATTATACAAGTGGGCCATATGAAACCGCACGCAGTGACTACCATGCAACGTTTACAGCGGGCTAAGCAAACGTTAGGGAAAGTACTTGAATAACTTCCTTGAATCACCCTAAAACATTTAAGTTTTCCGTGTATGGGGGTTGAAAACACAGGCCTGGTTTTTCCCAACGTGCACTTCATTGCCCCAGGATTCAGTTGAACATTGTAATGGCAGAAATGTCGCATTTGAATGGTAAAAGTATGGACTATACGTTGCAGTGTTTTCTGAATTAAAAATGGAAATATACGACCATCAAAATAATCGACTCGCCCAGAAATTAAGGGGTTTGGTAATACGATTGGAACTATCATTTATCTGCAACCTGATGTGTGAAATTTGTACAGCATTGTTTTTCTGATATAGGAACCATGAAGCATCTGGATGTGGATATTTTCATTCAGCCTAGTCAGAAAGGCGTTTATGGGATGCGTGACCTTGAAACGTTCAAACCTGTTAACTGGCATTGTGCAATTGTTTCACTAAACCAGTAGAGCGATAGCAAATTTATGTCTCACTAAGGTGCAAACACGTACAGACAAACTGCACAAAAATGAAAATGTCTACTCCATTTCATAAATAGTAAGGGTGTGAATGAAAATGAGATTTTCGGTGTGATGAAAGAGGAAACTACTTCACGTAATGGCCACGGAGCCATAATACGTTGAGCTTTCCAGAAGGGGTGTAAAAAAGTTTAGTTTTCCAACGCAGTTAGAAAATAATTTTATAATGGTTTTTTTACTGCGCACATGTAAGAAGGCGTACTGTGACAGATTTCGTCATTTTTAGTAGCTGTGAAATAAACGTACTTTGGATGTATCAAGAAGCTGCAGCCTTTCGTGTTGCTAGCCGAAGCTCTCATTTGTTCGCTTCCAAGTCGTATATGCATTGCCTATGAGTAAGTTACAAATTAATAGCTCGATCTTATTTTCATGGAAAGTTGCACCTGATGGATTGATACAGAATTTGCAACGGTACGAAGTATTTAGCAGCATGTACACAAAAGGAAGGTGAAAATCTGAGTATAATATAACGACAAATCTGGACTTCAACTGGATTCGAACCAGCGACGGAAACACCATGCCACAACGCGTCAAGCGCTCTACCAGCTTAGATAAGGAGCCACGCCGGGATCTTCGACATTTCACATTTGGGCTCAGTTAACCACCCGTCTCAGTGTTTCATATGGAATTCAACGAATGATCCAGCAAATTGACTACACTGGCAAGATTTCTCGGTCAGTTCACGCTGGAATCCACTAACGCGACTGAAGAGCATTGATATTGTATTGCTGACAAGTAGTTTGGCAGGTTTGGTAATTATGGAAGAGACCAATCAATTCATTTCGAATGTTTTGTTACATTGCTGCGTCAAATCCTGAGGAAAGACTATAAGCAGTTTCTCCACAAATTTTAATCAGTGAATGGCAACAAGCAACGAAATCGCAGGAGCTTCGTGGTTTTGCGAATGCTATCGTAATTCATGAGCTAACCCGTTTGAACTACTAAAATAGGGCATCACTAACTAAATATATATTCTTAATCTTAATGTAACAGGGTCACCACTGCACTTATCCATAACAAGCCAAACACCTCTGTTAACAAACTTGTCAAATGTAAGACCATGTGTTGTGACTCAGAAACACGGATGGTGCAAGGGTAATTTAGTCAAGAAAGCAACACATGAGTTATGCGTCTAAACATGAAAACAAACAAAAACACTCATCTGCGTACACAATGGTCCCAGAACGTCACGGTTGTCACCGACTCTAATGCTCCGTTTCTGTAAGTACTGAAAACCATTTCATACCATACTGTATTTATTTCCTGTGACTACTGCGATTTCAAAACTCATGCTCTTACCCCACCGCTGACTATTAGTGGTGTAAGCAATATAGTTCGATCGCTCCTGCTCACTACACTACTACTTGCCCAACCATCTGTACACATTTATTGTCAGGCTAATCAGTCTGTATTACAGCTAGTTTGGGCCTAAAAATAAGAAAAATACTGGGAAATGTAGCACATGAAAATGTTGGAATCACACTTGCAAGTTAATATTTTCTTTACACTGACAACGATTTATCGTTTACAAGATGAGTTGGTGCGCCTGCAGGGTGCTTCATTGGTTAAGTATATGTACACATCACTTGCAATAATCTCAAATCTGAAGGTTCTTCACATGCACTAAGCCAACCAGCTTTTGGATACGCATTCATTTAGTACAAACTGAGTAACACTCATTCCGATTGACACCACACGCAACCCTATGTAATTTTCATCCAATTTTTTTCACAAGCATACGCTTCATACTCTAGGGTCGCGTCTATTGAAAACGTTATCTGAATGTGAAGGTTACGACCAAACCTGACTGATATACAACTATGCGAATGGCACAAGGATTATTTATTCATGAAAGGAACATGTGTGTTATGCGCTTCAACATGGCCACACAAAAACTCATCTGCGTGAGGTACTGGGCCATGGCCATCACGGTTGCCATACACATCAATCGTCAGTTCCTTTACGTTCCCTCACGCACCAAGAACTATTTCATACGATGCTGCACTCCGACGTTTCTTCCTGTAATTTTCCTGCGAATACTTTAATGGCAAAGTTTGTTCTCTGCCCCAACTACTGAATAACACTGGTATGAGTAGTATAGCACGATTGCTTCTCCTCACTGCACCAATATCCTTCAAGAGCCGTTACTACATAACAAAAACAAGAACCATGGCTCACCGGGCCGAATGACATTTGAGAATGGTAGTGATAAATCGGACGTCACTAAAGTATGATCAGTGGATCAGTAATCAACACAGTCTCCCTGGAAAAACGTAACTTAGCGCATATAGGCTGGTCGCACTAAGGGTTTATTTGGTTGTTGGGCTCCAACAACCGGAGGACTGGTGTCTATTACTCGAAGATCGTTCAAATACAAGGGTTGTGACCGGATATGAGTAATGTGTATTTTATATCAAAAAAGATCTCGAATTACTTATCTATGTGATCGTATGAATATATGAAAATAATGTCTGTCAGATACTTGTAACAACTATATGTAACAAGTCAAAAACAACATTACGACCGACCCAAGAAGTAAGAAATGAACATATGCTTGTTTGATCACGTGAGTTATGATCAAGATATATGTTCGCCTGGCTTACATCAAACCGGATAGTCAATCGTTATGAGCCAATCTGAGTAGCCTATTTCATACCGAGTCGGATTGTTGTCTTATTTCAAGGCTTCCATATTTCACTACACTGAAGCTCATTCCATGACCGATAACAAGTATGAACCTGACTGAAATGCGAAGCAACTCAGATAGGCTCAACTTGAATGTTCCATTTAATCGTACTCAAACTTCGCCATTAGATTCGACTTCCGGAGAACTGCGTTACTACGGAAAACCATTAGAATCTACTGATAGAATCTTGGCCAGTATAATTGCAACCTTTACGCAGTCACGTGATTTATCTTCCTCTTATTTGTCCAAGTCTGTAAGCAGCGAACAAGGTCTTAAAAAGTTCACCGTTATAAAATCTCCTACCGCTATGTTGAGAGATGAAACAATTATCTATCCGATCTCCGGTCGGATGAGCATATTTTGCGTTTGTATGACTTTCACCTCATATGTCGGGAGAAACATAAACCATGTCATCTCCAAGTTTCACTAGTTGCGGTCATGTGAACGACGAACTGAGGCATATCATAAATGTTCACCTAGTGATCAGGTTTCGCCCTTATCAGGTCGGACAAGAATGGAATTCAGTGGAGATAAGTGGATGGTTAAGGGCAGCTAAACTGTCGAGACTGTGACCTTGAGCTTTGAAGCGAAAAATGATGACCTGTTAAGAGATATTTAAAATAGCGAGTTCACTTAAACAAATACGATCGATAGGCGTTAGTAATCCATGGAGTTGTCAGAATGAGTTGGTTTATGAGAATTTCAAGATATTCATGAAATCAACCTCATCATGAAGAGTTAAACCATCTGGTGTTAGCAAAGAAGTCTGAACAACCAACTACGAAATAATTCCGGTTGAGCCAGTTCAATGAATCATATTCATCCAGATTACTTCGTTCGTTCGAGTTAGACCACTTGAAAATTAATTCGACACAATTCGTACACGAAATGTTACAACAAACACCAACTGATTCCTCTAACGGATATGCACGATGGGGTAAGATGGTCCGATCAGTAGGAAATCAGAAATCAGTTATTTTTATTGAAGTAGCACTAAAGTATTCATTGCCGATGAAAATGGATTCTGCATAGTTTTGACAAAACATCTGCCAAGTTTTAAACCTCATACACCTTGAATTAAGGTGTTAAAATGATCATGTCAACATGGACAGACTACGGACAGTTACAGGTGACACGTCAGATTTCGATATTCCGCTTTTTTTGCTATGTTCAATTTATCATGCTTCAGCTCGAGTAGCGTTGGTGTACACGCTGATCCGAATTCATGTTCAGCCACATCGTGATCAGAATCCCCGTAACAGTTCAGTTCACCGTCCCCTCGTCAAAAAAAAGAGGTTGAGATGTGGCTTCTCAGTGAGCTCAAACACTTGGTGTGTGAGGTGCGGGATACCTCCCGCAAATGCCAGAACGGGAACGATGGGACTCCCGTTGGCCGGTCGATCAAGCAATCTGTTCGAACTTTGGATCATTGTGTGATTACGGCACATGCTTGAGGTTGAGAGTCAACCCTAGCCCGAGACCTGCAGCTTTCCTGAACGCCGAGCAATTCCGCTTTGCTTTTTCATGAGGAATGTGCGCCACTTATTTGGTCGTGGGCACAAACACACACAAACATGAG
The DNA here is from genome assembly GCA_014338405.1 of Paragonimus skrjabini miyazakii. Classification (NCBI taxonomy): domain Eukaryota; kingdom Metazoa; phylum Platyhelminthes; class Trematoda; order Plagiorchiida; family Troglotrematidae; genus Paragonimus; species Paragonimus skrjabini miyazakii. The sequence continues at coordinate 141,693 of JTDE01000817.1, forward strand.
GTAGGATAACACGCACCTATGACCACAGCGCATGCACTGGTGTAATTTTTCAGTTGGATTAACCTGCTGCGTTCTTTACCTGAAATATCGCACATTGAGTACGAACTACCGGATTGAGAACAGCTACCAACAATACATAGTGAGAGTGTGATGTCTCAAAAATTCCATGAAAAGTCTGTTAATTCGTCGGTTTATGTACCACTGTCTCTTCTGTTAAAATATAAATGATTAATCCTCCGTGTGACTGATTTAACCTTACTGTTCCTGTTGGCCCAATGATGAATAACTGGCGGTGCTCACAAACATATATATATATATTTTACTGTGTGGTATTACCCTGACTAGATTCACGACGAATGGACAGGCGAAAACTTGAATAGACCTAATGCTGATCTTCACATACAATGTCAGCTCTAATGGACTGAGAGACCAGTTCTTCAACAGAGGATGCTCAGTAAATTTTGTTTGGATAATAATTTGCAGAATCCAACACTAGTTGTCTGTTGTTAAAAGAAACCTCGTTGCAATAGTTATCGTGTACACTTGATAATCACGCTGCCGCCACCACATTAAAAGGTTATTGGCGGCGCGTGCTGTTGCTGTGTTCGCTGACCGTTCGATTTCCATTGGAATGACGGTCACGTAAAGTTCACCTTCTAGCGTCAAATATGCAGGACTGAGACAACTTGCAAAAAATGAACATGAATCCTAGTCTGGACTCCAACGGACGATAGTGGATTAGTTACCCACTATGTGCAAGGGTAAAGTATTATTAGTTTGTCGATGTTCAGTCTCAAGTCAAAACTCAGGTTTGATCGTGTGTGTTTCTGTTTGGACTTATCAGGGTCGATGGTTTGCAGATAAGAGGTGTACTTTTTATTGCGATAACTGTGACGTTTATGGGAGTTCGGATATCTCTCTGCATGACTAGCTCAAACATGCTTGCCAATAATGATACTGAACATCGAAGCACGTCACGAACTTTCCATGATGCTATTTTCTTTTGAGGCAAGTAAATTTGGTCGCATTTTTCCCTAAACACGAAATTCATTAAGTAATTTCCTCATTGAAGCACCTCTCTACTGACTCCTAGCCTCAACTGTGAGCTCTGACTTTAAAAGTCGTAAATTTTATGATGTAGGGATAAATTCACACATTGACTGAAAAGCTGCTAGAACACACTAAATGAATAATCTTAGTTTGAACCACGTAGTTTTCCTAGTACAAATTCCTGTTCAACATTACTCGGTGTGCAGTTTGTAACTTTAGATTTTAGACATTTGACGACATCTGCTGAGGTTCACTAATAACAGGGTTTGCTTGAGGGGAGGGGATTGGGGATAGTGGAGATGGTTGTCCATAAAACTAATTCACAAAAGCCCATCTACTGAGTTGACCACCTCGAGCTCATAGATTCCCACACATACCAAAAATTACGAGGTTGTAAATATGTGTGTCGTTGAATATTGACCTACATAACTGGCATTCCTTAGAACAAGATTTTTGTCTTCACTCATTATTGATGGAATTTTGTGAGAGTTGTGGAATGTTAGTCTTCCCCGACTATGGATTTGGCAAAAGGTCTGAGGTGTGCAGTTACATTTATATCCCTTCGCAGTAAAACAGGTAGGTCGTCAAGCATGTACAATCTTCCCCAAAAATTGATAAACTCAACGACACCTTCCTGTCTTGGT
>JTDE01000817.1:143486-165176 GCA_014338405.1 Paragonimus skrjabini miyazakii
CGAATATCAGATATATATAAACTGCTATTATTGTGCAAAATATCTTTGGTGTTGTATAAAAAGTGATCTTTTTCCGTAGGTTTGTTTTCACCTCACCTGAACAAATCATTGCATCAAGTGCACTGTTTTTAAATACACTGTCGAAATGGTAGTGGGTTGGAAATGTGTACCCCTTTATAGGCTGTTCTAGTTTTCTTCCAGTAAACAGTTGTAGACCTGGTCACATGGTACGTTTTCCATCCCTTCACTATATCTCAGAAGACTGCAGTGCCCTATCTCCATTATCCAAGGGTTGATATTATTGTCTAATCTGCCGACTGTGCCTGCTTTGCACTTGTGTGTACGAGTCAAGGTCGCCTATGTTCCCCACGCACCAGTTAAGACACAAGCTGCGTTCTGATTGGTCGCGCCTTCAACGGTCAACGACTCATTCGTCCACGCACATAGGAATGACGTTACCGCTTGTAAATGTGACAATATAATGTGTACTTCTACTGAGGCAATAGCTCCCGTTACAACGCTTACAGCCTGTAAGGTATACTAGTGACTGCACCCGATTAGGAATGAAATTATTCACAGATCTGATCTAATCAAATGTCTGTACGATATCTTACTTAGTATCTTCACCTGGTGATTTCATGTGACAGCCGATTATGGCAGAGTGAGACGGAAAACCCTTATGCTTTACAACTGAAAGTCTTACCTAGATGGTGGTCCTTGGATTATCGTTCTAATATGGTGTGCTTTCTATCAACTTGGTCTGACTGATCTTTTTCAGTTTTACTCACACGTTTTCCAGTTAGATCTTTCGAACACATTTCAGAATGTAATGCCCATAAGACATTTCTCGATGTTATTATATCAAACCATTTCATTTCTTGGATCAAATTTGTTGAACCCACGTACACCGTTTCAGTTTAATCTCAATCCATCTGCATGTTCCTCTACACACCATCAGTACAAACCGGTATTTTCACGTACGACACTGCACATAAATTCAGTCATACCATCAAGTTTTCACGTTTATTAGTCCATCGAGATTCACATCTAGAGTAAGTTGATTTGCTAGATAACCGTTTACTTTTAACTCAGATATTTGTTACAGTTATTTGTGTGCATTCATGCTGAACGTTTGTACTACGTTTCTCTTGACTTGAACAGACTTGTTTGTCGAGCAAGGCAAGCTTCTAATCCGTGAATTTGTGTGAATATTCGCAGAGGAAAATTTCCGGCATCTGAATGCAAGTAGTGTTGCGGTGATTTGAGAAGTGGAAACTGTCGATCCGTAAACAACCGAGTGTTCAGTCAAGCTTGACTGCTTCTACGGATTTGCAGGTGTAGTTTGAGTAAGATGAACGGAAAGTTAATTACAAAAATATGCTGCAAATTTACAACAGAGATCATAAACTGGCTGTCATCACGATATCTATTGTGAATCGGTTCACGTAAGCGAATATAATGATTTTGGCAGATTTATTACTCATAATTCTCTAGTAGAACTTGTATCTCATTCTTTCTAATCCACTACCGCACACAACTTGTATTCCGGGTGACGCGATCGACCCGTCGAGTACACAGTAAGTGTCTCATCACACACACAGTCACAGTCTGCGTAGCTTGGGTGGGCGATGTTCAGCATCTTGGTAAACTTGGTATATTTATGACTGTGTCCAGAGATGATAGTAGTGAGACACGGTCACTTTAATCGAGCGGTTAGTAGAGTGCGGGCAGAAAGACGTGGAGGTTAGACTGATTTTTTGAAAATTGTTGACAAGGAAGCTTTATTCAACGGGTAACAAGTCTAGTCTGGTTTACACGTACCTGTGGGCATGGTTGTCTCAAACAGGTAGCAAAAACAAACAACGTCTGATGCTACTGAACGTGACCACGATTGTGCTGGGTCATATTAGAATGCAGGTATTGGAGTTGGGCGTCTTAGACGTGTCGCTCTTCGGAAGTTTGGAACAAGAATTCTATTCTGAACGTGGTCTTAACGGAAAAACTGTTTTCTAACCAACATTTTATTCGTAATTTATCAAACTTTTCATCAGTCTTTGTTCGGTACTGATGAGGTGGTTTACTACTGCTTTTAATTGTAGATTTCCTTATCGATATCCAGCGCATACACTCAATGACAACCGTGTGCGGTCATTCCAACCTCTGATAATATTTTTCATTTTAACGGGTCGACCGCAACCTATTTTTGCAACAAAGACACAACTACTACTGGAGAACTGTTGGGTGAAGTTTGTTTGAGTACTATGCTTATAAACTGAAATAAGTATGCCCAGATAAATATACTGTCAGCTCAGGTTGTTACAGTGCCTTCGGAATGATGTCCTGGTCCAATGTTGACTGACAGTGTAAACATCAAATTCTCTGCGAATCAGATACAAGTCAAAGCTTAGTTTCATGCATATAAAATGTATCTGATTAGCATTCCATTCCTCATCTACTTTGCACATTTCCTGTCACGTTAGTTGGCCGATGTAGTGTGTGAGAAGATTATAGGTTGAACAATACTCATAACTGATTGCATTACGATAGCCATTGTTGGTAGCCCGTTCTTCGAGAAGAAGCACTAGGTTCGAGTGTCACTCTTGTTTGGACTCATCAGTAGTGCATACGCTTGGCATTGCTGCCACTAGAACTCCGATCACGTTTTGTTGTGACAGCCTTGCCAACCTACTCTTTTAATGATCCCATATTATGAAAAATTTATCGTACATAAACACCCAGCCACATCCACCCATGAGTAGTACCCGGATCGTCCGATGGGCTCCAGAAAATATGTAGTCTGTTGGACTGCGACGGCTGTGATTAATTGTGTGATGTTCAGTTTGTCATCATCATACCTTTCATTACCTAACAATAATATAGGAAGAGGATAGCAATTCACCATATGAAATAAAACACTCAAGAAATTTCGACTAAGACGAACACATTTCTGAAGTTGCTGGTACGAGCTACGTGAGAAGTAAAAGTCCTGTCGTATAGTCAAGGTAAAAAGAGTGACAAATAGCGTTTACAATACGTTGCAAATGACAAAAGTAAACATTCAGTTACCGGTTTAGTAAAAAGTGCTCCATAGCTCAGCTGGATGTAGAAAATTATTGTCCCTACAAGAACCTTAGAGCAAACTGTGCATTCAATCCCCAGTTGATGTCTAGTGAAACACATATGGTCACTTTGCTTAATCAACCAGCAGCTGATATTATTGTTGTGAACCAAGAACGCGGATGGCGCAGGGGTTGTTGATTCAGGAAACCAACACATGGGTTATGCGTTCCAACAAGACAACAAACGAAAACACTAATCTATGTAAGGTACTGGTCCCAGAACGTCACGGTTTTCATAGACACAAATGCTCAGTTCCTTTACGTTTCTTCCCGTATCAAGAACCATTTCATGCAATGTTACACTCCGACGTTTCTTATTGTATTTTTCCTGCAGCTGATTCATTGTCAAAATCCATGCTCTTGCCCCACTGCTAACTATCAGTGGTGTGAGTAGTATAGCACGATCCCTCCTGCTCATTACACGAGATGTCTTTCCATGAGCTGGACCTCATGGTTACCGGATTCCCCAATGCCATTTCCTTTACTGCCATAATGGATAAACACTCACCTTGAATAGTTCTGACATGTGGAAATACAAGTGTCAATATGTTCAGAGGAAGAAAATTCGCTCCAATTATTGGACTACAAAAGACAATCGTTTCACTTGTAACGGTGTTTTCAGTTTTTGCTATGAATGAGCTGATCGCACCAACTAGTACTCGTGACATCGACATCTCCTCCACAGAATTTGGACCACCTGAATAGGTCATTCACTTTTACAGATTGACAAGTGTCTATACGTTCTTTTGAGATATGCACAACCGTGCATTCATTCTGCCTCACCCCGCATGATTGTTTCGTTCAAAGATATAAGCTCTAGACTGGCCAGGATGCAACCCTAATTTCATATTGAAAAGTGCCTCATGTAACATATTAGCCCCGCAATCGTTGTGTCCAGTTGCTAACCTGACGAGCGCGGAGTGTTCCAGTCTATCATGCAACAATTCAAACTCCTTATTCAGTTAACACGATCCGAATAATTATGGTTCATATAGATATAAAGCTTCATTCAACTGGCTTCTTCCCAGGGTTGAGTCTATTTTGAGTGTATTCAACTGCGCCCTAGTGGTAAGCTATAAACATTCAGCAATAAAATTGCCTTAGAATTCATGATAAAACACGATTTATTCCACGCCCAAAAATTCGAAATAATCAAAATAAATTCGTAAACTTTTTCATTAGCAAGCAATTTCGATATGGTTCCCATGAGATGTTAATTGGTTTACAAAAAACAATTGTTTGTTGCAGTTCTGTCTCCTGGAAAATTCAAAAACGACTTCTTACCGCAAATTTGAATAAAGCACTGACATTGCGCGACTTATGTTTTAGCATTTTTCGCCCCATCCTTAGTGGCATTTACTGCAGGGAAGTTCACGGTACAAAATTACGAACCATTTATTGAGGGGTAAGTGTTTAAAACCGGTTCGGTTTCTAGCACAACAGTTGCAACGACACGGTCGTACAGTCGAGCAACTTGACAGCAAACGCCTGAAATAATCCAGCCTCATCCGGCACCAAACATCATTTGATGACGCAACATGTGATCGGCAGATCAGTGCATAGAAAAGGAATCGTTTGTGACGTTAATGTTACCGGAATAGCAATGAAATTAGTTGTAAACTTTGACCTTTTGTAACTGTTTTGCGGTTTAAAAGTATCCACACCTAACTCGTCTGCAATAAACCACGGTGGAGATGTGGCGGAAAGTGCTTAGACGTAAATCTCGTGCTATCCGTCACTTGTCTATTCTGTTCAAATTGAAATGGGAATATCCGGTAAATATTGATGTTCTCTTGGGTGAATTCATCTCAGATCACTATGAAAAGCTGAGTGCCTAGCTCCAGCCGTTAAATGTCAATGCCTGTTGTACATTAAACATTTGGTGTGTAATGGTTGAGAGTTTCGCAGACTCTAATGAAAAGTTTTATTAGAGAAACGGGAACTGGACTGCCAACTGCATAGTTGTCTCCGAGTAAATCACAAATGTGAAAACATGATTTAAGCTGAAACTGTTGCTAAGGTGTCTCATCTAAATGCTGTCATTCACTAAGCGGAACTCAAAGAATGCCAACTGGAACCACCAATCGTCGGTTTAATCAAAACGGTGACGGCGGAATTCCGAATCTAACATTCCGTGTATTGATCGCTTGCGTAAATAGTGTCCTAATAGCTATCTCTATCGGTGATAAGGACGAGATTACCAAGAAATCTGCTAGTGTTTTATAGGATGGAAAAGGTTCCAACTCTTCAATACATCAGGTTCGGATGAAATTTGAACGTTTTTTCAAAACAACTTGCTAGTTGCTTGGCCTAGCAGCTGGATGGTATTTTTCAAGCATCAATGGGTTTAGACTGTTTGGTGGACATGACCATAACTCTATTCTTGCTTTGAACTGTAAACGCACCGACAGCATGCTCTACGTGGCAGTTATACAAAGTTTCTCGGGTGTACTAGGCTATTTTGATATGCCCACAGCATCATGCGGTGGATAACCACGACACTTGCCGGTTTAGTACAGTTATTCTCCTAATTATCAGGTACACATGGTGAAACAGTATGGTACCGCCTTTTGGCGGGAGTAACGTCTTTGAATCACTGTGCATTATGACAACTTTCACAAACAAGAAAGCCGAATTCATTTTATCCTAAAGTACTAGAAAACTAATTCTTCCAAACAATTCAGCTCATCACGGTGGTTTGTAGCAACTCATCCAATAATCTGAAGATCTAAGGCGGTTCTCAGAATATGCCTCTTTTCAATGACTGTAAAACACTTCCAGTTAGCCTCAAGTTTTCCCAAGGATATTATTACAGTTTGTAACGTTGACAGTGACGACCAATCTCAAATTCAACTAGGGAAATTATACTCGTTTGAAACTTATATGCTGGTCGTAAACAAAAAAACACATTCCAGTGTAGTGTTTACTCTGTGCTAAGGATACATTTGTTGACAGACGTGCCAACTCATTCACTCAGCTTTTGTGCTTTGAAGATTGTCAAGATCTCGAAATGCTATCCCACAATAGGTTGTCTCTTGCTACTCCGCCCTCATCAAAATTATGCCGTTAACTGTTCTTGCGTGCGTTGCTTAGGATGATAAACAATTCGGTTTTATGTTATGGAACTATCTCTCGGATCAAATGCTGGCACAACAGCTTCATTGGTTCCAGGCTATGTCAGCCTAGAGTCTTGTTCGACTCTCCCGAGGAATTTATTCAAGCGGGTTCCCACCGAACGTGCTTTCTGCCATTTCACTGTTTGTGAAGTTTTTTCAGTAGACTTTTGAATAGAATCGTTACCAAGTGTATATTCCACAACACTTTAGGACAGTCTGGTAAACCTGTATTTTGGCATGCTTCTGTTCATCTAATTTGCAGTTCTCTACTTTGCATGTTATCTTTGTAGCAAGCAAAAGGCGTTCGATGATCAGAAACAATCAATTAACAATGTGATTTTCGGTGTTTTGTACAACATTTTGTACCAGTAATTTGCCAAAGATTGTTGATGTTCAGTATTTCGTACAAAGACTGGCGACGGACGAAATGAGTGACATGATGTAATGCTGTTTTTGTTGTCATTACACTCCAGAAGATATGATTGTACAAAGTCATACGAACGATATTCACGACTTGTCCCAGGTGGCACAAATTTGCTTATTTAGGACGACCAAATTGGTTACTATAAGAAGTAGGTTGCTAAGTCCTAAAGAAACGGATAAAGAGCATATGTTCTGAACATTATGAAAGTTCCAGCAGTCTCGTAAAACAGAGTCCCTGGGAAAGTATCTGAAAGGGTTGAAACATCGGTGCTAGGAGAATGGGAACCTCAGTTACTTGGGTCAGCGATTACTCAACCTACTACTTCGCTTTACGACACCTAAAACTGGTATAATTCGCTAATTCATAACTAGAGTTTGTGAGACAACTGTGGTGTTTCGAAAGCGCTTTTCAATTAGATGAGTGCAAACCAAGAAGAATTTTACCTCTATCGAGATGTAGTCGGAATACTTACAGCTGGAACAAGGAAGGTCACGTGATTACTTTTACTAGATTATACTATTCAAATACGACCATTTGATGATAGTGATAGACATTTTGGTGGATTGATTGTTGCGCATGCTCTAAACCGGCTATTTACATGAACGAAACAGCCACAAAGGTTGTCTACAAGAAAGCAGGTATAAACAGAACTCTGATTGCCAAACACCTGTTGGTTCTTATGCGTTGTATTGACTCTACAAATTGATGCATTAATTCAGCAGCATAAGTAAAACTGTAGTTAGCACAGCTCCTTAAAATAGTCATCATTTGCCACAATCGTATACTGTTCGCATATATAAATAAACACTGACCGGTTAAGCTGGAAACATCGACGAATATTTCGTAATGTGATGTTTCAGTCAAAGTCAGTTTGTTTTCAGTTTGACTCAAAACTATATCAAAATGCATGTACTTGGCCGACTGACAAGGGTGTACGAAATGACTTTGATGTCAGACATAGTCTCACAATCCAATTGGTTACTTGTATTCATTGATATAGTTCCATATCTTGGACTCTCAAGCCATCGCTGTTCATCAGTTGCCGATTCTGAATAGCAAATACAGTTATCACTCACAAAGCGAAGTGGTTGAGCGTCCACATATGATAAGTCCGTCATGTCAAATGCCGCTCAACAAGTCAATGATTTCTATGATTTCAACTTCAACAGAAGTCCTAGTCGAGGGGTCATTGATTGGAGTTAACAGACAGTGAGTGTGTCTCCTCTCGAGGCGATCGGGTAACCTGATGATTACTCACAAGGAAAATTGGTTGAGCGTTCACATGTGATAATTCGGTCGTGCCTAATGTGAGGTCAGTGGCGCTGTGATAAACACGGTTGACTCATGAACAGTGTGGCCGTGGTTCAAGTCCCGGCAGTGACGAGGATAGGTACTACTGACGAGTTCTAATGAGAGCGAAACTCGAGTCTAGTGGTTCTGTAGTTCGAAAGAGGCCGATTGTGACGTCTGTGAGAATGTGACACTTGCTATCACTTGTGGGGTGATATTCACTCTATATGAACAAAAAGTTGTTCAACTTTACCGTGTCAGGATTGGAAAATGAACGTCATTGAAACAAAATAGTTAGCCATATTCGATTCCGTAAGAAACATGGGTCTAACTTGAACAAAGGACAAATTATAAATTGAATTAAACTGAACAATGAACACATGGTAACATGTTCATAAAGCTTAAGTGTTTTTATTCTAAGTCTAGGTAACGCAACATATTTCAGTTCTTTTGAGGCACCACAATCGCCAAGCATGTGTACGTATCAGCTTCCATGTGGAAACAAGCAACAGAATCGCTCCACAAGGTAACCTTCTATCGGAACTAAATGCATTTATTTTTTCTCGTAATGCACCATAAACCGCGTAGTGGTCTAACGATAGTTAGAATGTTTGAATAAGTTACTCACAACCTTCTTCATATCTACTGACAGAACCCGCTTTTCTTCGGTTTTACTAAGGCTCCTAATAATAGTTTAATATACACCGAAAGTGTGATTTCACCAACAAATTCGAGGATAGCAATATATTTTCCCAATAAACTAGGTTCATACTAGCGTTCGCTGTGGTTCGTTTATTCATAGGTTCAACAACCCATGTGTAACGGAATTCTCAATCATACACTTGTAGAAACATCCATCCCACTCATATACACATGTCCGTCTCTCAAGAATGACTTACCTATCCAGACTGATTGCGACCAAATTGAGAATGGACGCGGTGCAGAACAGCACATCTAGCATGACAAATATGTCACAAATAAGCACGCCAAAACTCCAGTATCCGTTGGTCACCTGAAATTAGGTAAATGAAACATCATTAACATCGAGCTGTCTAAGAAACCATTCATGTGATTGAAACAACATCAGTCCAAAACTGTTCCAAACTTTAACCCATTCATTCTTTCGCACAAACCTAACCCCATATATTAACTGATGGCAGAGAGTGAGTTTAAACAGATCCACTACGTCTCGTTGAACAGTGTACTACACACATTAATACTTGAAAGTGTATTAGCTACTCTGGAACACGAACTTTCAGGGGCAACGCAGCAAGTTATTCTACGCGAAATTACTCCAGTCAAAATTCCCTTCATATGTTAACATGGAAACAAAAATTTGGCAACTTTCCTTGACATAGTCACGATTGACAGGTCTGACACAATGAAATGTAACGATATCTCAGACGTTTTATCTTCTGACTGATACAACATTAATTTTCTGAAGTTGGAACATTGGCTTCGGAGTCATTACCTGTGAAGCAAAACTTGAACGATAGAACTACAGTTTTGTCTCTACTGAATGTGCTATACTCAAACTCCGGCAATTTGTAACACCCTCTGATAAATTACTCAAGCGGTACTTTTAGTTATGTGACCACAATAAAGCCAAGATTTCAGCAAAGGCACATTGTTTGTTTGCTAAAATATTCCACAAACGTGAAAACTTAATCCTTGAGTTAAGGATGTCCTCTCCAAATTGGTACTTATATATTTACTTATATACTTGAGCAAAAACCGACAAGCATAAACCAAGACTGTTATCATAAGCAAGTAGACATCTTAAAGGTTACTGTCCCTCACTGAATCGAGAGGCAACCTCATCGATCGGTAACATCTTACCTTCATGTATACACATGTAATAATACTAATAACAACAGTAATGATAAGTTCGTGCAACTGAGAGAACGGTATCAATTACAGAGATGTTTTTTAATCATTCCTCGTAGGTTTCCGCTTGGCTACCAAGAGATTTTTACGGTTACTACACATTGACTATCATCTACTAACCAAAATGAAGAAACTTTTAAAAAACAAACACTAGTAAATATTTGTTAGTTTTCTTGCTGACCGTTATATTTTCACATGATCTGCATATTTGCGGTCACATAAATTTGTATGAACCGGTCATCTCGTGGTCTTCGTGTTTTCTCAATGTGAACAAACTTCGTGAAGGTCACAAATACTCGCATAAAATTACATTCCTTTTGGAAATGAGACGAATAGCCAATAAGAAAATGTCACGAATTCACCTTTTGAGTGAAACAACTAAGGATAATTTGTTCACTGGTTATGAAGAAAGCAAAACGAATGGTGACCTATTTTATGGTCCTAAACTCTGTCCCAGTGTTAGTATATCACAGGCCAGTACAAGTTCATGGAAAATGCTCGGAATTTTGGTTACCGATTCTATAAAACCCTGGTGTTTTGAATAAGCAATAATGATAAGTAGTTTGGTGGACTCATGACAGATGAGACTCAATTGTGAAAAATTGCGTCTTCGGCTGAATTCAAACCAATGGTAGAAACAGTATGCCCAAATGCGATAGGTTCCCTACCAGCTGAGCTACGAAGCCACACCATGAGCTCGGAAATTTCACAGTTGGACTCTATTACCCACCCGTCTCACTGTCACATATGGAATCCATCAAATGACCCGGGGGATCGGCTGCCCCGGAAAGAATTATTGAACAGCCGACGCTTGAATCCGCCAACGCCACCAGTGAGCACAGACGTTGTTAAAATACTAAATAGTCCGACATATTTCTGATTTTAAGTGAGGATTTGAAGATGAGGATGGTAAAGATGATGCTGCCAAACAGGACAGAGTCACTGACAACAATACTAGAGCTGATCACTCATATGATTGTTCTCGTGTTATTGAACGTTTTATATTTACATCAGATTAGGCCTGACTGAGGATTTAGTCACATAGCTCGTGAGGTAAGAGAAACAATGATTAAAATGAAAACAACTAAGTGAATTACAACATAGTTCTAATGAAACCCCTGCTTCTTTGAGATCAGGTTATTATGAGTCAAAACCGTGTTGATGATGTGATTGCATGAGCATGAACCAATCAGCTGTTATCGGTCCGAAAGCTGACTGCTTTCTTCACTTTGGTAACGCCATCCTTCAATCTATCTTTCAAAATTATGTTACCGAAGTGATTGAGGGTGTGCACAATGGACCCTGTTGGAACGTTCGATTGAAGAGGGTTTGGTTGTGCTGAAACGTGTTTTATTCCGCAAACACTAGAACATTTGGTTAACTTGGTCCTCTTGCCACGATTTCTAACAAAGAACTAAGCAGCCAAAATCATTTTCAGCTCACGATTGGAATAACTACGGAAGTATTAACAAAATCCTTCCGCTGAAGATCGACTGTCGAATTACTGTCGCAGTCACTGACAACGCAAACTGTCTTTGAATTACGGTATTCCTCTGTCGTTGAAAGTAGATTCACGAAAACAATCGAAAATACCGTGAGATCTTTTGGACTTCAAAAGTTAACTGCTGATGCGCAATTATTTTCTGTGTGTGTCGGTGTCCTGCTCAACAGTTACACTACTTTTTGAATAAATTACACTGAATAACAGTATTTTATTAAGACCTCGCGGCAATTTTGTCGTCTATTAATGAGGTGTCAGTGAATCTTGCGATTAGTCATTGAAAGATAACTAACAGGATAAATGTCTCCTGTGTTGATAGTAAAAACAGCTGATGACATGTTTTCAATATTTCCGAAACGTCTTCTGTAAGTAGTCGAATCACAAGTTATCAACACACATTTTGGTAGGTTGTTTCTGGCATATACGATACAGTGATGCACATATGTTACCAAATATAGTATCCATAAGACATAAAGGCATTACACAGTCTATACAAACATATTTTACGGTGAAATATCTGTTTCGGTTGACCTGAAACTATTTTAGTATTGTTTATTTGGCTGTAACTTACTTCATTGAAGCACCTTCCTAAACTTAAAGACAGTCATTTGATCTGGTAACCGTATCGCAAATGTTATCCGTGTTATTTCGTCTAGTTAATCGGTGGATAACTAGTCCATTCACCAACGTGTGCTTCCAGTGGATGCTTGTTTAGGAAGTGTTTCGATTGAATTCTTCCTATCTGTTGTTACAGTTTCCAGACTCGATCTTTGCGTGCATACATTTTAGGTCTGTTACAATTATTCATAAGTGATATCGTTTCAAACTAAGCATTTTGGTTAGACAACCGACCTATTCGGTAAGAGTAAGGTATAACCACACAGGCTCAAATTGTCAATAGAAGTGTCATTCTGAGATCATTTCCTACAGTATACCTAATTGATCACAAATGGCTAAAATAAATGAACAATCCCGTCATAAACACTGGTTACTACAATTCTGCAAAATAAAACAGATAACATGTTTGGGAACGAAATGAAGTTATAATCAAAATTTAATTGTTCATTTTTGTTACCACTACGAAGTAAACGTTAACAAGTGTGCAAATGCAATCTTCCTCTTTCTCTGAAATTTTTCGAAGTTTTAGTATATACTACTATTGACAAATACCCACATATAAAAAAGCAGTACTTATAAACCTTAGTGTAGGTTCAGTGGTCAATAGGAATCACGTGATTCGGTTGTAATGTAACTTTCGTTCATAACTAACTCAGCCAAGCAGCCAACACCCAAATACACATCTCTATTTAATTTGTAGTAATATGTAAATCACTATAACGTGAGTATCATTGACAGTTCTTACAAGCGGTACGAAGACTTTTTGATCTTCGTTTCGTTTTTCACACAGTTTTGATATGTCTCACCACTTCCAACCCCAGACGGTTTGTAAACTATAACGTTTTTTTTGAGGGGGGGTGCAACTGCAAGACACCACTAACAGAAGTTGCACGCATTTCCTACCCTCTACTTATGCAGACTCACAAATTTCAATCGTATTTGGTGTTAACTTCTCCGTTGGATACCAAAGCAGCAAATTTAAAAATGTGGCGACAGTATAGACTGTAATAGTGTGCAGGAAAATGTAAACGCAAACTGGTTGTTTCGTTAGTACATTTTTGGAAAGAATTTTGCTTGTTATTTTAAAAACAAACATTTATTCGCAGTTACGTTTGAAGTTTGTAGGAACGTAGTGACATTAGTACAAAATAACAGCGGCAACCCCGTTGCCCAACGGAAAGAAACCATTGAGTAAGTAACAGTGTTTGACTTGAAATTAATCCTCAATTATGTATCTTTGCGGTAAATCATCTACCAGATAAATATTAGTGAAGGCAGAATAAAAGATGTTGCGAGTGAGTATCCCAGCATTAATATCTATCCTGAAAATATTTTTGTCGGAGGTAGGCACAGACGTGTTCCTTGCCAGACAGCAATGACAAAAAGAAGCTTAGTAAGCATCGTTTCTCAGTGATGAAAATGACGAGGCTGCTAACATGTAAAATGTCAGTATCACTCAGCCTGTAAATCATGTCCGTATATCCAACTCACACTGGATGTTGCTGTTTCATCCATCCTTGTGACTGTCTCTACAGCTCAGAATAAATAAGCAGCCGTACATTAAATAGGTTTTAAACCCTGATCTAGTTGGCTCCATTGTCGAACAACTTAGAATACCAGCTCGTTCATTCTGACCCATTTGTTAGATTGTGTTAAATACACATGCAGTATTGTCTAATCGCCTACCGAAACCCTGCCAACTCGTCATACAAAGCTACATATCACATCTCATGTCTAAGCGAGATGTTTGCAAAGTGACTACGTCATCTCACGGTGTAGGTATACACACAGTTTGCTACGGTTATTATGATCAACCAGAATCAAGCAAGATATTCGTCTACTTCCAGCCAATCAGATCTGATTCGCACTGATCGTCTGAACTTCAAATATTGTTTTATAGCTAGGAGTATTTGTAAAGCTTGATAAAAATATATATAGCAATAATATTTTGTGCAAACCTCATCACTCTCGAGTCAACTCTGTTTCTATTTAAATACAGATCACTCCGATTTAAATGCAACTTTGCTCATCGAAAAACTGTGAATGTTCCCAGCCTAAGGGAAAATGGTTGGTCGCCATGAAATATGTCATGCATAATTAAATGAATTTCAAAGACCACGTCCGTGAGATCTGAATATAACTTGAAAATCCATCCTCTAGATTAAATGATAAATCCATTCCTAGACATATGTAACTGCTTAATGGAAAAATTGATTGGAAAATTAATCTCACTATAAAATCTTTCCGAGCTGCGGCTTAGGTTTAAAAATGAGATCGATAATTTTATTCCCAGGACGAAATTTGAAAAGTTCTCTAGTTTAGCTGCTTCTTTCGAAAGTTTGAATAATTAAAATTTCTGAACTCACGAATGCGTTATCTCAGAAATGAACACCACCCACACGTGATCACAACCAACGCACTCACCTAAGCCTTTCGGCTAGTTCACTTCGAAATAACACAAATCCCCGAGGCTTCTTTACTGATTCAAACCATGCTCAGTTGGTTCAATGAAGATGGTAACTTCATCTCAACTGAGAAGTCCTGATCACGAGATTATCGATTAGATAGAACAGAGTGATTTTGATCATTCTCCTTTCGAAATGATCGGGCAAGGTGAACATTATTCATGCAGAATTCTGGTTGAGTGTTTGGATTTGATTATTCGGTCATGCCTATTGTAGGGTTGCTGGCATTGTGGTTAACACGCTAGTCCCACAAGCACGAAAGTCAGAATGCAAACTCCGATCCGGACAACGACATGCACTACTGATCGGCTCTAATAAAGGCGAAACACGAGTATAGTGTTTCATTTCGGAGTTGGCTGTCCGAAAGGCTTATCTGAATGCAAAGGTTGCGATCATGTGTGGGTGGTGTTCAATGTTGAGATAACATAAATCCCCAAACCCCCACCACTACTCCATTATCTCTTCGAAGTGATATCTATGCTAATGCCTCTAGTCTGATATCCACGTCTCAATTTCTTCCATCGCATCAATCTGCAGACATTTGTGTAACTTATGAGCACTTTCAGGACTTCTGTAAACAAGTACTGCACAGTAAATAAGGGAAAGATGACCTGCAGCGTTTTTTGAGTTACCTGTTTAAAGTCTAAGTTGGGTAGCTGATCAGCCACAATGCATCCCTGTTTGAGAGATACCCGTTCAGATTGTTCCGTTCTCAAGCACCATCTAATAGTCTCCTAAAACTGATAAACGATGGAGTACAGAACGGCTTTCGAGACACTTGTTTCAAACACGGGATGCAGTAAAGTTTGTTATCAAAGAGTTTTTACAACCGCTTCAACGGTTTGCAACAACTAATCTCCAATTAAGATCCCAAGACTGGCTCGTTCACTTCAGAATTATTCAGTGAATAGTACAGCCAGATGTGGATTTCGCAAGAACTTTGGCAGTACAAACAGAAGCTCATATTCACTGTATCTCATCTTCTTTGAGCAACGCCTAAAGTTATACCGATTTCTAGTTAAATATCCTGCTGACAGTACCGCTGGGTGATAGGATACAAGCTAGTGTTCTTGCATACGTTTTTTTTGGTCCGAATTCCGTTTCTGTTGCTTCAAACTGGACACAATTAACAAGTGATTGCAGAATGTGGACTCACTTAATAGACTCGAGTGGCCTACTTCGAACAGAAACTTTAGACGCGGGCCTCGTTTATATTAGAGTTCATCATCCGGACATGAATTTGTTCTCCGGTCTTCAGGTTGACGAGACTGATTTTTTAACCACGATTCCAACAATCTCACAATTTGCCCCACAATATAGTCACCCAAACATTCAATCACAACTTTTCGTGAATACTGGTCAGTTCACCCGATCTTTTGGAAAGGAAAATAAAGAGAATCGCTGTGTTCAATCCAGCCGATAACTCTGCGGTTTAGCCATATCAATCCTTGTAAGCACTCATTCTGACTCAGTGGCGTGCTGGTAATGTGACAGACTAGCAAAAACGTTTTTTTCATTTTGACATTTAGTGATTAATATGCGGAGTTATTAAGCTGCTGCTGATAGAGTCAACCGTTGTACACTACCATGTATAAAACACATGATGGGTTAGTTGAAATCAGACAAACCAGCTAACACAGATGATAACCCTTTTCTGTCACCCTTAGACAATGCACATAATCACCTGCGTCCCATTGGCTACAAAGCTGTCTAGTTTTGTACACGTAAAATTGAATATAACTGGAGAACCTCTGACAACACATTAATCCTAAAATGGACCTGAAGTATTACCCTACTGCTTGCTTGTCGACCCATCGAAAACTCCCGGTGTAGTCGTGACATATACAGTGTAGCCAACAAGCTCGTTTTCAGTGATACATCATCATGCCAAGTACATCACATTGATATCACGAATTTTACGGGGGAGTCATTAAAGGGGGTAAACGGGAAACGGGTGGTTAATGAGGTCAGTCAGCACAATGTGACGTTGCAATCAAGTACCCACTTGAACCATGGGTCTTGACAGGCTAACGAGGTGTGGGGTTGGCCATGGCAGAGCCAAGGCCTGAACAAAACATTTTTGGGCACACAGGGTTGGGTTGTACAGGTGAATTCCAATAGCTTCAGCGGTGGACAGAACCCTACGCCTCACTGCCCTCGTCTGGGTGGCTTTAATTCCGTAAACTGAATGGAATGCATCCGTCACATTGACAAAGTGATTCGAATCCACCAGGTGCGATAGTATGGCATTGTTGACAGATTTCTTTATTCCACTCTTGAACCAAGCTGGGTGGTGTTCCCGGACCCGCTCAGATGAGCGTTTAGTCGTGTGGCCAACATAACTGGTTCCACAGGAACAATTGAATGAGTCTACATAAAATGAGACTGCAGAAATAGGCACTTTATCGTTTAGGCGTGAGCATGAAACCGGTCCCCGTTTACCACCTTTAATGATTTCCTGTGAAATTCGTGATATCAGTTTGATATATTTAGCCTGATGATGATAAATTGAAAACAAGCCTGTTAGTTACACAGTATTTTTCATCTAAAACTGTTTGTGAAAAATATATTGTTTGTAAACTTGAGACACGAATTCATATTTGTGATTGTTGGTCTGTATATCAAAAAACTAAGGAATATCAAACTTGTTCTTGCTTCATTCTGTTCGTATGTGCATGAATCTGAACAATGCCTTCGACACGAATCATCAAAACGTTGCTGGTAATCCTCTTCAGTTAAACTGTTTGACATACGTTTCAGTGATCGAATACATCATGCATATGTTGTCGATTTGACCTGCCTCGCAATTTATATATCTGCTTGATCGCACAACGTAACTGTGTTACGAATCACTACTATTGTCATAGATTTTCTCTCCAGAAGTTTAAGTTCTACCTGTATACATAAAAATGTTTATCCTCACGTATCCTCACGAAATATTTTGTGGTTGAACAACTCAAAATGGTGTGACTACTCACATTGTGAATGCCGGAATGCAGCTTGTGCTCAATCAGAACGAAGCCGTTTGTAACCGATGTGTTTAACTGACGTCTTGTAGCGAAAAGACGTATAATAAATCACAATCTTTAATATCCAACTTGCTGGTTGTCATGCTACAAGCGCGCTCGCGTTTGTGATTCGGAATTCCGTTCCACAACATTCCTGGTTTCCGCTCACACGTCGCTTGCGCTTCTGCTCGATTTGCGAGTGTGATCAACGCTTTCTGTCTGGGAGGTTTTCCGCCTGCCAGTCCTCGTCCGTTAGTCTGATCTCGTCGAGCTATGGCTCGTCCAGTCGTTCGTGTTGTCCGCCATCTATCCACTGTGAGCTTTGACCGTATGCTATGACTGTGTCAAGGTATTCCTCCGAGTGTTTGGCTAATTGCGCCCTCGATCTGGTCGTTCATCCCACTTTGCCTTCTAGGTCTCGTCTGTTTGGTCCGATCCGGTTGGGCGATAGCTCATCCGGTCGCCCATGTTGCCTCCGATTCGCTGGCTGTGGGCTTTTGAACGTACCTCCGCCCGCATTGAGGTATTCCGCTGAGTGTTAGAATTCTCCCACCCCCGGTTTGGTGATCAATCACAGTCTGTTTGTCCAGAAGGAGTTTTATCCCATGATAAGGTCCTATACACTGAAGCACTACAAGACAGTACCTATATTCGATTTAACTTGGCCAGTTCAGATCAGTGATCCTTCGTTTAGTGGTTGATTTTTCTTTGCTTTTAAATTTGTTTTGCGATATTTGCCTGTTCCGCTGTAAGAGAATAAGAGTTTGTTTGTTTCTCACGAGTTGCTCGCTAAATGTATTGTTCCCTCGTTGAGTTTCCAGGTTTTACCCTTTAAGATAGTCATCCAAATGCAACCGTCATCCATATCAAATTTAGCCCAAAGTCACATAAACTCAATGCTTAGGACAAAATGTCCGAGAAGGTATATCTTGTGGATCTTACCAACCCTTAAGTGTCATAATAATTCAGTTTTTCACGTTTAACAAACTCCTGAGGTGCTTGAGTTACTTTTTGTTTGAGTGTTTACTGGAGTAATGCGGATGGGCGGTTGCACTATATTGCCCACCCCACTACTAGTCAGTAGTGAGACAAGTGCAGGGGTTTGACATTGAAGTAACCTCAGGAAAAATACAAGAAGAAACATCGGAGTGTAGCGTGTTATGAAATGGTCATCGGAACATGCGAGAACTGAGCATTGATGTCTGTGGCAACCGTGACATTCTGGGACCAGTACCGTACGCAGATGAGTGTTTTTGTTTGCTGTCATGTTGAAACGTATAACCTATGTGTTGTTTTCCTGAATAAATAACTAGCGCGCCATCCGTGTTATTGGCTCCCTACACTAGTAGTGACTGATTGGTTTTTTCCGCATTGCGGTTATGTTGAGAAATATGTCCGTGTTCTTAATCATGAAAGGGGCTTATCTGCATAGCTTATTGGTTTGTTGCTATTCATAGGGATAGATGTGCACGTGTTTTCAATTAACAAGATGACCAAATGTTGCTGAACACTTATTTTGGTTTGCCTTGACTTGATTTAGAGCAGCCAAACTGTCCATAACACTGAGAATTGCTAGAAAAAGTTCGTGTCAGATCGTCTTTCAGTGCAGCACTTCAGAATGAAAGATGGCAAAACAGTGTGTGGCAGTCTAGCAGTTTTCTAGCAAGCTGGTAAGAAATCTATGACAGGTATTTAGGAATGTGGGAATGAATCGTTGCCCAACCTGACTCAACAGATATGGGGGCGTGGATCAAGCAAGTCGATTTAAACTAGGCCACTAAAAACGTACTAATTATGTTACCATACCTCATAAAATCACAGTGTCATCTAACAGCTTCAAGCAGATTACGTTTCTACACAGTCCCTGTTAGTGCCCTTGGGCACGGATATACAGGCTCCATATGGTTCGAGTTATACAGCATAACCAACTCCCAAATGAGTCAATATCTGCCACCTTCAGCACTCATTGATTCCATAGTAGGATATGCGATCGGAGTTCTCCTGGTACGTACACCCGATAAGTGGCAACGACCAGGTCAAAACAACTTTTAATCCCACACTGCGTTTTAATTGCACATTGGTCACCGTCTAAAGAACTCTGGAACAAGAAGCATTGCTAAAAAGTAGGATACTAAATGGACGGAAAGATCACGGTTACGATTTTAGTATAATGAGAAAACGACCCGTAATCAAAACATGAAGAGGGTATTTGCGGCCTGCCGAAAAATATTCCACTCTAAAAAGAACGCATCGCTTCAAGCCAAAACGTTTGATGCTCTTCGTAGCTCAGTTGGTAGAGCATTTGCCGTGTTTGGGCGTGCTGTTTCTGTCGCTGGTTTGAATCTAGCCGAGGTGCAAATTTTTCTTTGTTGGGTCTCATCTAAAGGATCTTGCCATCTCGAGGCTCCTACCAGCTCCAGCGACTTAAGAAGTGTGTGGTACAACTTGAAGGATTTAAAAACGCACACGGCCGTAAATACGTGAGGAAAACAGAACATGGAATTAGCGACTAAACTGGCGATCACAGAATCAGCTCCAAATACTGCCTACGGATAATATGGCACACACCCAAAAATGCCAGGGGAAACTATGAGTACCCTATATGACAATAATACCGGCTAATAATACACTTGAATAATCCACAGTTTATCGTGTTTTACTCATCTGTTGGTACATACTTGGATAGAGATAACGACATCAGTTATGTGAATGTTAATCCAGCAAATGAAAACATTGGAACTGAAAAGGAAATATCCGGAGAATGTGAGAAAAACACGTTTGTGAAAAATGGGGTGTGGCGAAACATATCTGCCTATTCGCTTTGTTCAAAAACTCGTAAGTAATTGTACTAATTACGGAAGCATATCATGCATTATGGAATTTAATGAAGCTATCATAACTGGAGGAGACGACAATGACTGATTTTCGCACGGTGAATGTCAAACTTAGATTAAACGATATAGACAAACACTCTATTTACAGTGTTGATTATTGTAGGTATTGATCACTTACTGTAAATGAAGGGCAGATTGTTGAAAATGAATGCGTTCGATGTCATTAAGCTGCGACCGAGCGACAGTTCGGTGAGATTTTGACACAATATCCTGTTCAGTATCGAGGAGTATATGTAATTTAGCCAGAGTTACTGCAAACTATTCCAGCTCAATTAAGTCAACCAAATTAGTCAGTTTACCTTAGTAAACGTATAACTAATTAAAAATATTCTTCCAACCTATATTGTCTAAGTTTTCTCGAACAAAATGAGGAAACTATCTGAGTGGAAACTTTAGTTTGACCATGGTAAACACTGAGGTTCTATAGGTTGACACATGAACGTGAAGTGTGACACGTAACCTATCAAATGTAAATGAAAGATCTGAGCTGAACTAATGAGAATTTTGTTAGAAGATGTTTTCACAAGTACTTGGTTATTTTGACTAGGTTTATTAAACAACAATCAACGTCAAGCATTGTTATATATGGGGAGAAAGTCGATGAAATTAACAGAGTTGATAATTTATTTGTGAAGACAACTATGAACAATTTAGTTAATTTTAACGAATGCAAGCACACACAACCTCAACACCAAAGTCTGGTAGGTTTTGACTGACTCGGTACAAACGTGAAACAGTTAGATTTATAGAAAACACTCGAGATCGAATGTACGGTAAGCCCCCAGGTAAATTTCATAATCAAAACAGTGTAACTTGGTCTTGGTTAGGTGAAGAGTGAAAAAACTGACAACGAAACGACAAAGTTGATGGCCCTAAAACAATACTAATCATACAGTGTAATACTTTTCCCGGATAATTGCTCAACTCAGAAATGGAAATCGCCGAAAAATTTTGCATATTTTACTATGTGATATGTGTTATGATTCTGAATGTATCGATCTTTCGCTCGTGAGAATACAATATGTATATGTGGTTGTTGCTAAAAATGTATGCGTAGTAAGTTGGATTTGAAAGGTGGAAGACAGACTGATCATCATCATGATCATCATCATCATGAACAGCAATACATCAGTGGTTCACACTGATGCTTAACTGTCACACAACCACGAAGAAGAAACAAACCCTGTTTAGGAAGAGAGAAGAAGGGGAGGGGAAAAGGACCTAACTACTAAAAATGGCTACGTCTATATTCAGACATACAACATCAAGGCGCCTACACCTTGCAAACAAACATCCAAGCTGCAAGTGAAAATAAGACGTCATCAGCAAGACAGCCTCCTTACGGCTTTCACTGCCCCGCGTCATTAA
>JTDE01000817.1:171459-192936 GCA_014338405.1 Paragonimus skrjabini miyazakii
TTTCTTCCCTAAGGCAAACTTGATTGCATCCAAAGCAACTTGTCAAAAAATCCCTGGTCCCCCGCCTACTTTGAAATGTGTAGGTAGAGGTTCGTCAAATTTGTTGCGATTGGACCGCAATCAAGAGTTGAGGTTTGACGATAGAGAATCAACTGTACTTATACCTTTTTCAAATAAAAACTACCCCTGCAATGTTCGCATGGTTCTAACATTAACAAATTAATGACCAGAGGAGATGTTTTAAATTGATCAGTTGAATCAATTTACAAAATATCCGAGGCACATGACTGATCCATATCCATAAGAAACGATCAATTACTATAGTTTGAACAGCCAGTGGTATACACAGAAGTGTTTTGCTTACTGATATAAACCACATTTCGAAATTACTATCAAACGATTGCATCTTCACAGTATGATGTAGGAGATTACATCTCACAACGGTGTTGAGATAAAGCTGGATGACTGTTGGGTTAAGAATCAGCTTTTCACTATTCTGTTCACTTTTAGTTAACCATTTACGCGCTACCTCTGAATGCAACCTAATAAAAAGGTCAAACGGAAATTTCGTTGAAATTGAGTTGATCTGTTATAAATGTATAACCACGTAATAGGAGTTACTCTATTTGTTTTAAAGGAATGGTTTTTAATGTGTCTGTATACATTGTATACAGATTGGGTGGACAGTTTTTGATAAACCACAACGAGTAGAGTCAACGACTAGTGTTATGAGATCACGTTAATTCATTTTAACGAATTATGGTCTAACATTATTTAGTAGTTATTGGTGTAATTTATCGTACAGCTCACTTAACAGAAAAAAATACTGGTAAAATGTCCACGTGAAATGTTTTACCAAAAACTTGTTTAACCTATCTGTTAGTGAACTTTAGGGAAGGTTGTCGACAGTTAGTTGAACCATGTCCCATAGGCCGCGTCTGATCAGCAGATCATCATTTGTCAGGAATGAAAGTAACTCACAGTAACTACTTCGGCAGAATCGTTTTCTAGAGAGCATCATGCTCTTTTGTTTATAAATCCAGTTCCGTCTTATTTACATACTAGCTAGCGTGATAATCTACCCACGTAAACCCAAGCTCATTTACCAGTGGTCAAAAGATTCCATTGGTCTTGTGCTCTTCACTGTATGAAACAACTAAATGGTGAGGTCAACCGATCAAACCACATAAGTTTACACGTAAAGTAAGCTGTTCATTTTTATATCCAACACCACGATCCAAGAATGACATGTAGCTGCGATAACATTATATTTTTTATCCTCGTGCTACAACAGTTAAGACAGATGTCAAGATAAGATACCGACCTAGCAACTTTCTTGACAGACAGTAAGGATCACGCATGACCTTGGCTGTTTGGTATGCTTTCAATGTACAGTGTACAATGTACACTGAAACCGACAAGCTTGATACTGACAACTCATGATGTCGTTCTTTACAAACGAACGAATGCTTCTAACTTGCTAGTCCACTGTATCTATTTCGAATTCAACCGGATGAACTGCTGTCACTAAGGAAGTAAACGGATTTAAGTGCATTGTCTACGATATAGTTTATTTTAAAGAACAAATACCACATTTTTTCAAAGCAAAAAATAACCTTGACGTCAATATTCGCACGTAGGTGTGAACTATTTTTAAAACCTCATATCAAAAATGAACTATTAGTTAATGCCCAAAGAAGAACTATCGGTCTGAACAACAATCACAGCTATCAAATAAAGACCTCTGTGAAGAAGGCATATCTGGTTAACTAAAACTAATCAAGAAATACCGTTAAATAGTTCATGATTATGGTTATTACAAATTGGATAGCCTTCATATTCATCAGTAGCCCAACAAGGTCCACGATTTCTGTAACTTCAAACAGAAGACAAATCCCACTTGTGTGGCCATTGATTGGAGGTAGCGGAACGATTACGATCTCCCCTCAGAGCTAACAAGCAACCTGAGCTATCTTCGCAAGCAAATGTGGCTGGATGTTTACACATGACAAGTTGGTTTTGCCTCAAGTGCGGTGGTCAACACATGATCGGAATCCAAGTTCTGACTGTGGTAAAGATATGCTCAACTGAGAAGCTCCAGTGAAAGCGAGCCTGAGTCTAGATCTTATTTTTAATCAAGAAAAGTTTATATGAATAGGAAGGAGCAGCGAATCACGTGATATTGAGTTTATAATGAAGAAATATTTTAAGACGCCGGATTGCTCGTACAAGCATGGTCAACTCATTGTTCATACTGGGATTTCTCTCTAAATGAAAATAATCCACAATAGGTTCATCTCATAAAAATTACGTCCTCTGGAAACCTAGCATAGTCATTAAGCGGAAATCACTGACAAGATGGCTGGGCAATTTCGGTTAATGAATGGG
Source organism: Paragonimus skrjabini miyazakii (assembly GCA_014338405.1). Taxonomy (NCBI): domain Eukaryota; kingdom Metazoa; phylum Platyhelminthes; class Trematoda; order Plagiorchiida; family Troglotrematidae; genus Paragonimus; species Paragonimus skrjabini miyazakii. The sequence continues at coordinate 173,848 of JTDE01000817.1, forward strand.
CAGGCTTGAAAAACGATGAATCGTTGTGTAGGAACCTCACACTACAACCTAAACGACGGTTTTATAATCAAACAAATCTCGTAACTATCACTTTCGAAAAGGTATACTAGATTTGATTTTTGTACGCATTACAACGAGTCAATAGTACGCTTCAGTAAAGAGACCAGGATATGAATGTCGACTCACTTTCTCAAAAAACAAACATGTTGACTACTGCCCTAGGGGAACTCACGTTAGACACGGCCGGACTGGCATACCTCAACACAATTTTTTCACTTGTGAGTATCGTTTCGCTTATCTGAATGCGATGTCTCAGCACAAAACTGGGTGATGGTCAAGTTACTTCATTCAAATTTGTCTAGTATGGCCAAATGGTACAATGCATCTGATCTATTGCAATTAATCTGAAAACCACAGGTTACATATTTGTGTAGACAGAGCATTGCGCATAAATTTATTCATAATCGGAATTGTGTTGTCATTAAACTGCGGCCCTAATATCGAGCAGAGCAAACCAAAATGGCAGAGTTTGCACTGAATATGTATAATAGTTTACCGTCTTCAGAAAGAAGGTATATGCCCAAAACTGGGATGTTTAACATACTGAAACGAGTTTAGTACTAGGGATCACCTGGATATTACGAGGAGATTAAAGTTAACCATCCTTCGCTTACGTGTGACTGTCTCGACAAATATGTTCATGTACACACAACTTTAATACGTTGATCATGATTACACCAACCAGTGTGCAGTATCTACAAGTCGAATAAAACTGTGGGACATCGAACGATCTCCCATTATTATGCACGCCATGACGCCACACATTTAGAAACTTGCATGGTGCTGATACCTAATATCGTGTTTAAGTGTAGAGTACATGGCTGGACCACTACAAGGACAGAAAAACAACTAACCACCACTATCGATGCGCACCATATCAGGTGAAAAGGAAAACAGATGAATACATCTACGTATATTATATGAATAAGGAAAAATCGTTCAGTCTGCATTCAGGACATATCGAAATGATTTGGAAATTATGTAAGCAATTGAAATTATCTAACTACAAACTATACAACCTGCAAAACATTAAACTCCTTTGCTGATCTATCAAAAGCAAAGCCTGTCATTTCGAATGGACAGCCTGTTGACAGAATCTCACTAATGAAAAGCATGGTTCAAACAACGGACCACTGAAGAGCCATGGGTAATAAACCAGATTGAATTTTGGGGCAATATACATGCAATACGAAATAAAAATGGAACTAACCGCCACTCTTTTGTTGAGTCCAACTGCATCTATGGAGCTGTGTACAAGGCAGAGTGCCACTTAATAAAAAGTCCCACGACGTATTTTAATCGTACAGCCATTAAAATAAGTTCGAGGATTCAGACTATTCCCAACCGAACACCACCAGAACTTGATTGTAGCCATGACACTCACAAAAGCCTTTCGAAAGCCCACTTGAAAAAGGTTCATTAGATTCGAGTTTCATTTTCATTAGAGCTCATCGGTGGCGTAGATCCCTGTCCAGACAATAATTTTTATTCTGGACCGCGCGGCTATGTGACAAGCGTGTTATTCAGGACATTGGCAATCTTACAACTAACGTGGCTGAATGATCATATCAGAACACTCAACCACAACTTTCTGCAAATAGTGTTCAGGTTGTCAGATCACTCTGAATGGAACATATACAGATTGGTTCGTTAAAGCAAACTGATGATTCTGTGACCAGAACTTCCCAGTTAGGTTGATATTAATGTCTTCATTAAACCAACCGAGCATGATCTAAGTCGTGAATAGAGGTTCAGATATTTGAGTCATTCCAAACCGAACACCCCCTACCCTTGATTATACAGCTGACAATTGGCTGAGCGGGGCGTTTCTGTGTATTCCCTCTTAGAAGTGAGCGGGCAAAATGAACAACATTCGCAGACGGCTGTGGTTGAACGTTTGGAGATGGTTATTGTTGTGGGATTACCGTCACTTTGGCTGAAACACCAATACCACAAACACAAGAGTCTGGATGTAGATCCCAGTCCTTACGTGGATACAGACAGTTGCTGAGTTCTAACAACGGTAAAACTCAAATCTACTGCTTACCTTCGAAGTGGCCTAGCTGAACATCGTCAAGGTTGAGATCAGGTGTAGATGAAGTGCAGTTGGAAAAATCGTTCAGCTGACATTTCAGGCACTTGCTTAAGGAAGTTCACAAAATAGGTACTGAGTCATGCAATTTCAGCTATCCTCAACTTACTTATATGTGGCTATCTCAGGAGGCGTATTAAATTTATCAAATAAAACGGAATGAATGCATTGTATTAGCGCATTATAGTGAAAAACGTGTAACGTCGGTGCCAGACCAGTGTTAAGCAAAATACAAATTAGTTTGACAAGGCTAGCGGAACTGGAATGGATGACCTGTTTAACTAGTGGATTATTCAAAGCAGAAATAAATATATGACGTTTGACATGATGGATCGCAGACTATCAATGGACTACTATTTTTTAGTGTCATTCTGAAAGTGGTCATCTAAGTGACGCACCCAGCAGAGATGATGGGCGATCACTCAGAAACACAAAGTTAGTCCTTTACATCTGAATCTCCAGCCTATACTTGTGCCAGCCCTTTATTCTATGACAGTATGCTATAACCCAAGTGACAATCTAGTTTCATACTAAACGGAAATTGGAGGCATCCACAAAATTTTACCGGGCTAAGCACCCGTTTTCGATCCCAATTTACCTGAGATCTGATTCGCATCAAACATATTTGAGATAGTTGAGAACCAAACACTAATCAGCTTGCGTTGCCAGCTGATTTAGCAAACCTAAAATTCTGTGCGATAAGGAGATGGAACAAAATGTCGATCTCCCCTGTTAGTGGTTTAATCAAATATAACTTGCAAGTGATTGGTGAGATGTGTCATAAATGGTTAAATATAACGCTTAGCCTGGAGTAGTTGATTTATACTTTGCAACTAAAAGTACGAGACGTTAGCTACTGCGCCGCTTCATCCGGTTTTTGAGTACGTGCTTCCTGTTGGTTAAGAATACCTATTTGAATTCGCAGGTCGATCGGACAATCTGAGCATTACTCGCACGTAAGCATAACCGTGCATTTATGTAGGATTACTTCTAGTGCAATTCCAAAAGCACAACGACTGACGAGGTTACTTAAAGACAATTGGGCCGAGTCCAGTGTTTCTTTTCGATTGCTGGAATTGGAAAAGTCCGCCCGAACGCGAATTTCGCGATCACACGTTAGTGGTTCTCAACCAATTAACTCCATCGGACAGTATTCACTAGATGTCATAGTTGAAAGTGATTATACTTCACATATTCGCTGGTCGTGGTCGGCCGGAACTGTGGGGTCACTGTTTAGTTCATTCACATGTACGGTGAGTCATTTTACGAGTGCTCGGTTGTCTCATCACCTTAAACTGACTGAAATCTTGAGGTAACCTTGGTGACCATCGACTTATATTCTAGTATCTTGGTTTACGTTTGGTCACAAAATTAACCGAAGATAATTGCTTCAGGTATGTTACCTTAGTCGGAGGTAGGTTGGTAGTGACACTGGTCCAAGTATACTAAAACCTACAGACAATACAAAAAACTTAAACAGCAAGGATGACCTGGAGTTTCATTTGAATTAATTGTGAAATGTGTTAAAGTATATTTGCTCAAAACTTCCGGAATTACCCCATACTCACATTAGTTCACTGAAGCGGATTCACTACCCTCTGAATTTAGTTTATGGATCCTTTCTCCTGGCAAACCGTCGGATTTGTAAGTTTATGCAGTTTGTGTCAAATCAAACACGATCTTTTTCAAAACAAGTTGTTTACAAACCAACCCAGTAAATTAATTATATCACCCAAATTACCGCATGTACTAGATAGTAGAGACGTTGCCTATCTGTCTGTTAACTCACGAATCGACACTGATGAAACCTCTCCCCTTTTTGCTCAGGGTATGTTGATTACTATAGATATTTTTCGACAAACTATTCACAATCAGACAAGAAGGTTTAGTAATTTTGGGACTGAACATCTAGGACAAAGCAATAATTTAGTATAAAGGGTATTGAATAACGTTGAGATTTTGTGAAACTCAACTTGTCAAACTTTAGAAAATAAAACTGAAGAAGTTGTGTTCAGTCTGTTTCAAATCATCTAGTCGGATAGTGACAGGGAATTAGTGAAGACATTCATTTTATGACACTGTGGGTAAGCGTACACTCTGGTCAACCCTCTTTAAAGTCGGAAACTTTTAAACAGCCATTGAACCATTCACAAACTGGCTGAAAAGTGGAACGCTAACAGTGAAATGTATCAATGCGATTTCACCTGTAAACAAAGATTAGATATTACAAGACAGAAGTTCACTCTGACTAACCAGTGCTCTAAAATGCATTTCAGTGCCCTATCATACTTCTCTAAAAGCGATTCGGTATTACTCAAATTTGCTCAGTTAGGTCTGACATAAAATGTTTCCAACGCCTTTAGTTACAATGCTGTTTTCAGCATCAACAGTGAGCTTCAAATATGTAAATGTTGCTGCGTAAGCTGTTCATTACGCTAGCATTTTGCCAGCTATCGTGAACGGCGCTACGTAACCAATGGTGAATGGACGCGTTAGCAGCTTCTTGAGTTCAAGTCAAGATGTATAGCCTCTTGTTGATCTCAAAAGACGTCAACCGGTTAAACCATATCCCATCTTAGTATTCCCATAGCAAATAATGAGGCCTTAAAGTTTTACGTCCATGGTAATTCGTGCATACAAAACCCATCGTAGTGAAGGTCACGTGATCGATAATTGAGTTGCTCATAAGTTTCGGCACAGGTTTTCTGACACGACTTTATTTGCTGCCTTGGAATTCATTTGCAAACATATCTAGTTTTAATGTCACCGTGTTCATCTCACAAAAATGTTTGTAAGCACTTCTGACAATACATGCATTATTTCCTACAAGTTGTCTAAGTATACGAAGTTGTCAGTAAGTTCACTAGGTCCAAGGTTCGTACATTGACACGCCCCATCTATAGAAAACATTACTTCAATCTGGCTGGGCGTTCTACCTTAACCTCCGCATTACTCGTGAGGACGACGTCCGCCTTATACTGCTTATAGCAAAACCGGTACGTCTAAACGCGTAGCCACAGAAGTCCTGGGGAAAATTTCCACATTTTGCGATCGTTTCGTAAGACAATCTAGTAAGTTAGTCTGTCGACCTCAACCGACAACTCTTTGGCTAGATTGAACTTATTTACATCGACGAACTTGCTGATCAAGGTTTTGTGTACTGGTTAGTATTTTCCCACTTGTCGAGTTGCGGCAACCCACGCAATTGCTAGAAGTAGGTCGGCAGGTGAATAGTCAACAGTTTTGCAATCACAACTTCAACAAACAAGCTACTCAATTGGATTAATAGTCTATTTTCACAGCCAGATGTTTTGCGAAATTGTGACCGTGAACAAGCCATGAATAAGTAAGTGTACTGAGTAAGGTATAACATAAAATCCGTATGCAGTGACAGAAGTGAAACGGGACCTAAGTGGATACAAAGTTCGGAAAGTCGGAATAGGAAGTGTTCAGCTTGGAGGAAATTTTGGAAACAAACGGCTTGACCGCCGCAAGCTACCAAAACATGGTAGATTCAACCAGCTTGTAATTAGGAGTACCACTATAAAAGACAGTATGAAATCTTTGGTTAGATGTCCAGAGAAACTGGCCATGAGAATGTATAACCAAGTGGAGGAGGTAAACAGAATTGTCAACGAAGGCAAATCAGATTATGTGGGGTCAACAATGGCTTCAGATGTAAAGTTTAAAAAGTGTTCTTTCTTTTTTCGTAAAAATATTGCCAACAAGAAAAATACCACTTCAAACGGTGAGTAAAAGTAACACGTAATTATCTTGCCGAAAGGGCTTGAAAATACCTTTTTCTAAGTTGTATCTGGGGACAGGCCTTAAACAGTTACAGGCAGCTTGGCCCACTAAGAATTGGAAATGAAACATGAACATATTTGGATGAAATGAGCTGGAAAAAGCGTACGTTAAGTCAAATAGCCGATTTGTTGAAGTCGTCTTGCAGTTCAAGGGAGGAGAGTGGAAGATATACCTGAAAGTTTGAGGCCACGTACAGCATTTCCTACTTAAGTTAGCTAAACGGGTGATATAATACGAATTTTCATATAAAATACAAAACGTCGATACCAAACCAAAACAATCCTCTTTGTTTGCGACACATAAGTAAAAATCGTACAATGTCAACGAAAAGCATTTCTCTGTTATTAACCTCCTTTATATTAAAAATTAAAAACAATTACCTTGCTAAATTGTTAATTACGGAATTTATTGACTCGCTTGCCATTCTAATTGTTTGAGATAGTTGATTCATATTATTTACACCAGCAAGTGTTTGATTAAACTATGAAGATGAGTTCTATGGGTGCTCCGTTTTTTCAGCACAATGCTAAATTAAGCAGAAACGGTCGAACGGTTATCCATTGTCAATGGAAGTTTAACTCACTTCAATCCAAGTGGCAATCGGCATGACCAAGAGAGCCAAAATGATATCTGCAGTTGCCAAGCTCACAATAAACCAGTTGGTTGCATTACGTAAGGAACGTTCCTTTACGACGCTGAGAACCACCAAAATATTTCCAAATAAGGTCACGGCTGGCACAAGCAAAAGAACAAAACACCAATATCTTAATTCCCCAGTTTGTCCATGATCTAATTGGGGTACAGTATTGTTTGTCATATTGTTGACAGGCAACAGATTATCTTTCATTTGTTAAATATGTTCGATTAGAGATGGTAGTTCGTGTCTACATTTTCACAAGCCAGAGTTACAGTTGGATTTTATATCACAGAAACCAGCCAATAGACAACTACCAATTTTTGTCCTATGAGAATTTTCAGTTTAAACTTATTTTCGGCGAAAGTACCCAATGAGCGAGCAAATCATTCACCATAAAACAAGTGAGTTCAAAGGTAAACCTAGTTGTATTTTAATACTTTTGGGACTAAATGTTTCCTACATATTTGATCAATACTGTACCCTCAGCGTTCAAATTTGTCTAACATGCAAATATCGCTAGTTTTTGGAGGTTGCATTGATACACAGTAGAACAAATTAGTTTTGATAGTCAAAACATTTGTTCATTTTCCTAAGTTGATGAATGACAAATACAAGGACGGAATGTTCTCAAGCAAAGTGAGAACAGCGATGAACAAAATTTGTGCACCTTGTTTGAATTATTCGGATCGACATGCAGTCAAACGTTGCAACGAAATTTGGGACAAATAGATCTACAAACACCTAAGTTTTCTTGGGTTTTGCTGATTGATTTGATCTACGTTTTTAGGGGCCTCAAGTTATTTTTAAAATCTAAGCAGAAATGCTTTCGTGAAACAGATTATTTTTTGTAATATTCGAACCATTAAGTCTTTACATAATTATTGTAACCTAAATTCTTGCGCCAATTTCAACATTGTAAATACTTGGTTGCACATGTCAGGTCATTAACCCGTCAGCCCCTTTCTCTTCACATGTCGGAATGAAAAAAGGTAGTGAGAGCTGTATCCGGAAAATAGAAAGTAGTTTCTTAGATAGGATTTATATTAATTGTTAGTGTCCTGAACAAATCATGAAGTATCAGCTTGTTCGCTTTTGTAAAAAATAGAAAACCGTTTGATATTTAATCCAGGCTTCTTTTTCGCCTGACCCACAAAGATCTCTATGTTCAGGTCCTTTGATATTTGAGTTTCTATTCACCAAATACGTGATAATAACTCTGCTATTCTTGCACTGAGTCCTGTTTTGCTTCTCTGTTTCAACAGTAAAATTACTAAATTAAAAATAACAATGGTAAATGATAAAACAAACCGTATTACTAGCACCTGTATCTAGTAACTGGTAACTTCTAATCACCCGAGTTGTGTTCCAAAACAACGCTAGCTTTTTGTGTGCTTGATGTACGCTCACCATTGGCATGTTTGACTGCAATAAGGTAATCCAATGTTCTTGCCGTTTTACATACATTCCCTCTTCGGTTTTAAGTGATACATTCAAAACCAGATCATCGTTCATTAGTAGTCCCATCCACCAATGTATAGACAGTTGTTAAACGGCTGCCAGAAATATGGAATTTGAAATATGTAGTTTAATTTATCCACTTCATAAAAACGAAGGAAAGACACATTGCTGGATGTCGTTTACTGTCTTCGGTCGATTACGTAAAACAATCGATTCAGGCATTTAATTATGATGCAAATATCAGACTATCGGACAGTTAAAATGTTACGGGTCAGATGTTCATCACCCAGTGAGAAGCAATCTGAGTCAGTAATTTTTGAACGCACAAAGCTGGTATTCGATAACAGATCAATAGGGTTTTACTGATAGTCACAAGTTGCTGATTTGAGTTATGCAATAGTAAAATGAATGAACTGATGGAATTCATTATGTGGTTAGTTATCATAATGTGCAGAACGGATTGGTTTTTCCTTCATGTGAATATCGAAACCAATTTCCAAGTGGCTAATCAGGTTTATGCGGCAAGGCATCAACATAGCTAAAAGTAAATAACGCCATCTATCATCCCTGATTGCCGCAAGTTAGTAGCACAATTAGTCATTGTATTGCTTTTAAGGGGCTTGATTCTCCTATGTATATTGACCGCGTGTTCACAGATGGAATTTGGCACAACGCTTTCCTTGGGAATATTATTTTGTCAAATGTCGACGTACACCGTTTCCAAACTGTTACCTGTTCCCAGTCTCAAACAACTAACCCACAACAAGTTGTCATATCATCACAACAAAACGTTAGTCTTTTGTCCGTTACTACGGAGAAGAAAAATAACCGGGGGCTACTTGCTATCCACCAAGATTGGCACCAGTTCTGACTTCTTCCTCTGTTCAACTACTTTTTTCCGGGTTTCTGAGTTATCGCCGAATAAGTGATGCATCTAGTGCGATAAAAACTGATTTAAGGTAATGGTTTTACCTGTTTTTGGATTAGAGGGTCACGTGTTATTGATTAATTTGACGGTGAAAAACTAATGATTGTTCGAAAGACGTATGTTGTGACGTTCTCACTACTACTTGCAAGCATGTGATGAGTAATGTGTTGAAAACGTTTTTTTATCCACAACATCTGAGTGCCCGTTTTCACATCTGCTTTTTTTCCAGAGGTATTTGTTTACTTTCTCTCTGGACCCTAGAACAGAACGTATACTGGTTATTAAATACAATAATGTATCAGATTCATTATGAGTAAATTCATAACGGTATTTTGAAAGTGAATTACACAATTATTGAACAGTGCAAAAACCATCAGGGATAATTCTGTCTGAGTTTTAGTCAGCTGATAACATGCAACTGATGGTTTAGAATATGGGGGTTGTATCAAATAAACCAATAATAGAGGATGATTTTCATAAAAAAATCAAGAAGTAATGTAATTCCTCATCAAATAAAAAGCAAGATGCGATGCACGGGGAATGGAGATAAGACACGAATGTTTCATTATTTAAGTAAATAAATACTGGGCGGCAATTACGAAGCGGCCTGGAATGGATTGCGTCATAAAATGATGAGACAGGATATCCCGTATTAACAGACAGCGTCTGAGATGGATTGTTCAATTTTTGTTCAGTAATGTAACGTAGAACTGCCACATTTGCAGAAATTAACATAATGTATGTTTGTCCTATACACTCTGGAAATTTTTCTGAAAAATGAATGACGTTTTTTTCTAATTTGAGCTAGTTTAAACAAAATTGCACTGGATCAAACAAAGTTATGATTTTGAACCCACTTTCAACTCATCTCCTTTTGGCTGCTAAGATAATGTAGATTTAAGTACACTTGTGGTGAATGTTCAGTTCAACGATTGTCTGCGCAAGTAATTTTGTAAATAGATGGAAATCACAATCCATATCTGTTATCCTTCAAAAAGAGTTGTATTCAGTGTCTATCTTCCATTCAAATTTGCGACCAAAAACAACACATATTCACGTTGATTTTGCGAATAAAATTTGTAAATGACACGTTACGGTAGACGACTTAAGTACAGGTTGTGAACACTGTCCAGTGTAAAAAAAAAAAATTTTCCATCAGCGCTCCAACGCAGTTACAGGTAACCGATCGCGTACCCACATGCTTTGCATCAATGTCACTAGTGACCTCATCCGCACTTTCATCACAAACGGTATACGTTGTTCGGTGGTCAGATTACCAACACGTCGTTCTGTGCCTTGTCACCTGGCACTATGGTCTGGTTCCGGCACGCTGTCATCCTGACGGAGTTGTCTGCCGTTACCGTCCTTTAAATTAAGCAATACGGATTGTGATCCTTAGATGCCCAGACGTTACTACAGGCCAGCGTTCACACCTAAAGAACTGCTCGTTTGCAGGCCAGGGTTCCAATACGTCATCGGTGAAATGAACATATCCATTTTGAAACAGTCACAAACATTTACACCTCCAGCCTGTACTGTGAAATGCAAGCCGGTCGTTTCTACTCGAGTTGTCCTTTACACTTGCGGACCAATTTTGGGGCAAAGTAGAAATTCCAGAGGACAGCGTTCTTCCGAATTAAGGATTGGATTATGGTTTGCTAAAAAAATATCTGTTGCAGTATTTCAACTAATGCACCAATACAACCGTTTTTATTTAAAAAAACGCAAATATAAAGTCGAATCGCTGTTCAAGGATATCGCGTTACTTAATAGCCCACTTTCCGACCTCGTTTTCCCTTTGATCCGATGCAGGTTTGTCAAGCGTAAATTAACCACACGAGTAAAAGCGTTTACTCAGTCCTCTAAGTTGTTGGTTGGTTGATCTACTCCATTAGCGCAGCTCAACGTAATTTCATTGAGAAAAGATTCATAAAAATTGTTCTGTCCTTGCTTTATCTCACACGGTAATGCTTTATTCAAATCTAGCTCAAACGTACCCTTTGAAGTCATAAAAATGACAAAGTAGCAAAAACGACTTGTTTATTGTGTTTAATAATCGAAATAATTGCAACACAATAAATGGGAAACTAGTAATCTGGGCGATTAAGAAAGTCGACCACTCGACGTCTCAGCAATGTTATCTTCACCAAGAAATGAGACAGCAGTCGCTAAGTAACTGTCCTGTGTGTTGACATAGAACGACTCAAAGAGGGTCTGATTCAGGGAGATATGCACAGAAAACAGACTTTTAGTGGTTAGTTAATACACGCACGTTGGCACTTTCGTTCCACCAAACCCAAACCAAGACTTCGTGCTAAGTCTGACGAAAACGGCACCGAAGATCTGTTCCGCTGACATATTCCAGACTGAGATAGACTTTCTACAAGAAATGTTAATGCGGAGTGAACAACAAGTCAACTTTATCCAGAAGGCTACGTAGTCAGTCGAGCAGTGAGCGCGAAATTAGTGTTCCATTCAACGGAAATCCTGCAGCCGAAGTTTTCGTAAAAAGATTCAAAAAGTCAGTCGAAACAACTTGCTTATGGCTCTATCGTTTGTATGCTTCCGTTCAACTCTTGTAATCACGTCACAGCTCAAACAGAAACATATACGTTTTGCAGCCGGCGGTTCTGTGTACTCCTTTGTTTGTTCATTTAGAACAGCATGCAATGATTGTACAACAAGGTAATTGTGTTGTATGATCGAACAATGGTGCAAGTAGAATGGTTTCAGGTGTTACTACTGCTCTAGCAACCGACTTCAATCATTTCGTCACCAGAAGGACTGCTTTCCATGTTGTCTACTCACTTTCAAGAAATCGGCCCAAAATGGCGTTTCCGAACATTGATCGTTGCCACCACTATCTGATCATAAAACCCAGACTTGTGCATGTAGATGAAGTTCGTGTGGGCAACTAACCTCCCTTGGGGTGAACCCTAACAAACACGCGATCCAAATTATTTCCTGATCGACCTGATTACTCAGCCTGCTTATGGTTTTCGTATGTGTGGCGTTTCAATTAGTCTGATGATCGGAAACAGAAAACGTTTCGTTCGCTGCCTTATGTTTTTCTCGTGACTTACATTCAATACTTTTCACTATCTTGTTGGCTAACAAACGGTTTATAAAATATTCGGAAAAGAGGTGACCGGGAACAAACACCCTCATTTTGCAATTGTTCAAATGCTCTCAATTAATAGGTATAGCCATGGCGACCGTGTTTTATTGAGATAAGGCTTTTCAGTTAGACACAGAGATATAAAATCAACGAAAGGAAATAGCCTTCTGTCAAATGGTTAAAGGGTGATGCATCAATCATTCATAGTTCTATCATCAACGAGCGTTTGTTCAGAGAACACATATACAAATTATTATAAAATGTTCGAAATAATTCATCACAAATAATGCTTACAATGGGCTACCATCATATTCGGTATTAATCCATTAGGATTTTTTAAAAAGAATTTCCTATCACATTTATAAGGATTCCAGGTCCCAACAACAGAGTATATCCACTGATTTTAGATTTCAGCAACCGGATGGCGGTTTGTTTAGTCAGATGTCGTGCCCTTCAGTAATCTCCTCAAAAAGTATCAGACTGTCAATCCCTATGTATGTCACGACTAGCAACAATAGAAAAATTGCACCGTTAGCTGATCGTCAAAATGTTTCCGTCAAAGAACTGCATGAAACGATATTATATCCTACTGGAACCGAAATATTGGATTGCTCTCAATCCCCGTTCCTGTGAAAGTGACATTACATATACATGTGCTGAAATAACCCGCTCCAAGTGGTAGTACTCCATCATATACGTCATATCGAGAGTATCCGACAGTCAGGATTAACTTCGGGATTTGCTGTACTCCAAAATTGTGACTACGTGTTTGGATGTTTCGATGAAGTTGAGGTTCGACGCTTATTATGAGCTTGTGAAGAAACACAATCTACTTCTTGGTACAAGCATATTCAGGACACCATTCTCATCACCAGGTATCACGTCGTACGCAAAAATTAATGATTTCGAAGAAAGGAAGCGTAGTCATATTAAATTCCATTGAGTTGTAACACATAGATGTTAACCATAACCTCTGATGCTTGTTCTGAGTTGATTCTAACTTCTCAATTACATGAGATAATTTCTCATATCGATTCAAACCTAGTGACGTCTATCATAAAATAAAAAGCCTCAGTTAGATCACTGACGTCAGGAACGACAAATTAAGTGGTCTGACTTTAGCGCAGCATTTGTACGTTACTTAGATTAAACTGCTCGAAGATGAAAGACCGAAACGAATCCATTAATTGTCTTCGAACTGTATGGGTTATCACCTTCAATCTTGGTCTGTATAGAAAACGAAAAAAATGAGTAGCCATCAAACGAAACACAGGCTGTCAGAAGACTAGCACAAGCAGATGCTAGAATTTTGTATTGGTTCTTCAATACCAAACGATGTTAATTAAAGCTATATATGCATTTACTGAGCGTTACTCATAACCGATCGCGCAACGGTTAACAAGGCTGTCTTTTAAATTCTTGGTCGTAGGTTTACTACCGTCCACGGTGAAGATATACACTACTGACTAATTTAAAACAGGTGCAAATGTTGAGTGCAATATTTCCGTTTGAAAGAAACTGAAAAGTTGTCCACAAGAGAGCTTTAGCTGCGATCACTTGTTGGTGATATTCAGTATATGTACATCGAAATCTCCTGCAGTTCATCAATAAGCTCTACGTGTACATATTCTCTATCAGCCTTCCAGTAGCATCCTACTAATTCACAAATTTCACACTGTTGACAAATTGGTGAACTCAGAAATTCAACGGGCTTTCCAAAATTCACTCAAATACTTCACAAACGGTCATTATGCAGAACTGAACAATATGGATGAAATAAAACCGCAAGAGGAGAGAATCGTTTAATTCGACTGTTTGCCAACTGTACACATTACCAACCATGCCATCGATTCAGATAGCAAACAACACATTCCACAAATTAGTTTCGATGATACTGATAGCTAGGTTGTTGACACGTTTGTCGCCTATTTGAATTACACAGTTGATGAAACGGTGCTAGGCGTATGGGGATGGAAGTGAGTGAATGAAGACGTCGACCACAATGGATATGTGTGTGTGATTCGGTGAGATAGTTCATGTCAGTTAGATTGAAGAGTAACTCATAAGCTAGTGCGGCAAATGTTACGTTTCCTGGTCAACAGGGGACTTCTGAGGCAACTGTCAATGAGGCCATGATAGGTACCGTGAATATGCCGGGTTTAGTCATGCGAGGAAGCGCTTAGCAAACAAGCTTGTTTGCAGTATTTCATTATCAGGCTAAATACAATACATGTATGTGGGTTCGGCAGGGGTAGTACATCAATAGGTTGAGGGATGATAGACATTAATGTCAAGTTAGTCAGAGTCATCAAGTGGTTTTCGCAAATCGGTGCTCCTACGTAACAGGTCGATCCGGGTTATTGGTACACGGCCGCGAGAGGTTCAATGCTTTGACCAGACGCTTTTGTGAATACAACGGAGGTGAATGTAACCGAATTGCGATGGTTAATAAACGACCTTTGACCCACTTCGATTGCACTCCGCAGATTCGATAGAACGGTTTGAACGAATCGGCCGGGTTAATCACATGGTTCGATTCGACCAAGTGTGCTGCGACCGCCGATGAGCAGGTCTTCATCGATCTTCTAGCTAGCCACGCCAGATGATGCTTCAGCATGTGTTCAGATAGTTGCTTTGTTGTGCGGCCTATGTAGTTTGTTCCACAGGAACAAACAAAACGATAAACTTAAAAAGAGCTAGCATGTACAGGTGGTATATCTTTTAGCTAGGGACGCAAAACTGGTGTGGAGTTAAATCGTGTACGTAATTTAGCTGCGACGTGCCACGTTATGTCTCCTAGTTATATTCTCACCGTTGCTGTCGCCTTTGAAAGGCAACGTAATATAGATAGACTTTTTGACTACGGTTTGCGGTACATCTGTCGTTTTGCTAATTATCATGTGTTTAGCTATAAACTGTTCTGGATAACCGTTTTCAAGGAGTGTGTTAAAATAAACTGTTTTTCTTCTTCTACGGTGTCATCTGAGGAAGTTTTCACAGGTCTGTCTAGTAAACCTCGGACTAAATTCTTTTTTTCTCTCAGAGGTACAGAACTGTTGAAGTTAGTATACTGTCCTGACTAGGTTGCTTTGCGATGTTCTTTACGTTGTAATGTACCGTCCTCACGGCGTGACATGAACACGTCTAGAAATGCTGTACCTACTGGTGACTCGAGTTCCAGAGTGAAGCGGATATTTTTGTGGACACAACTGAAGAGCACCAGTGTTTCATTGAGGCATTGTGAGTCATCTGTCATGCAAATACTGTCGTCTACATAACGCTTATAAAGAGCTAATGACTTTACATGATCTGCTAGTGAACTACTTTCAAGCTCAGCCGTAAAAATGTCGCTGATAAGGGCCTAACGGTGAACCCATTGCCACTCCGTCCTTTTGAAGATATAACCTACCGGAGAAACTGAACTGAACGTTGTAAGTGCAGCGATACAGAAGCTGCTCTAGCTCATCTACTGGTATCCCAACGTTTAAGGCATTGTTCTCTATATACCGACCGAGAAACTCAATCGTCTCACTTAGTGGGATATTTGTGAATAGAGACGTAACATCCAGCGAGAATAAACGCTTTCCCTTTGTGTTCAGTTTCCTTACCGTTTCGACAAATTCAAAAGAGTCTCTAAGACTATGAATCGCTAGTTTTCTCCTAACTGGTTCTAACAACTTGGCTAGCCATTTGGCCGTTGCATGATATGTCGAATCGGCCGTAGCGGCACTCCGTTTTTATGCACTTTAGGTAGCCCATAAAGCCTGGGGATTACACTGTTTACTGGCCTAATTCTTTCAAAAGTAGTTGAATCAATCAGCACTTGTTGTTTCATACATCTCAGTGTCTTTGTTAATGCCTTTTCGTTAGCTACTGTTTTGTCCTTTTCAGTCTTTATACAAACAAATTTGGTTGTATCTGCCAGTAGAGCATTCATTTTAGCTGAGTAATCAGCTTTATCTAGAAGGACGATTCCAGCCCCTTTTTCAGGTCTGGATATTATTACATCCTCACTTCGCCTTAGGGACTCCAGTGCGTTAGATGCTGTTAAGTGAGTAGGTGTTTACCTATGGTTCTCCGGGTCAGGTACTGATAACATGACTGAACCAAGGTTGAGTTTAGCATCTCAACGTTAATAGGAGACGTTGGTTTCAAATCGGTCAGTTGATCAAAAAGGTCTCCAAATCGACTTTTTGAATCTACCTGCCTGAGTTTACTTTTTGAACAGCAAAATGTTGGTCCTAATGATAATACTTCAAGAGCAAACTAACCCAATAAAAAAGAGGAAAAACTATGAACGTACCGTTCCGGATTTCTTGGAAATTTGGCCTTGGGTTTGTTATGGAATATTGCAGGACTACACTTCACAATATACAGAACGTGACTCAGTTGTGCCCTCAATCGTGTAACAGAGGAAATGATCACCATCACTGAAATAAATCAGAGCTACATACAAGTGTTTAATGACAACCAAATTCAATTCGTATCCACCAATAGAATGCCCAAGTTTTATTAGATCTGACAAGTGACAAAAGAGGAGAGGAGCCTGGTGACTGAAGAGTATGTCAAAAAAATAACGCGAGCCCAGGAGTTATGTTAGTCAGTTGTATGCACTAGGGTAAAGATCTCCCCGAATGAGGATGTGAAATATCTGCCCCTCGTCAGGGTTGGAAGTGAGCACATCTGCTGCTCCTTGGTCACAAAACAAACGTTGGAATTCTGGCCACTATTGTAGTCCGATGAGGGTACTGATGACTGAGAGTTACCCCATAGGGAATATCACACAATAACTAAAACACAAATAGTGACCTGCCACCAAGAAAAAATGCACACCTGATTAATTTGTGCGGTAGCTGTTGACTCGTTCAACCGGAATATGTAACACAGTCATATTAGTCTGTCCGTTGCGAACAAGTGATGCCAAGATGAAAAACAAAGATGGAGCAAGGAAGTCTGTTAGATTCAGTCGGAAACGAGATGCGCACTAACATGGGCTCGAAACATGGATCCTCAGATTGAAGATCTGGTAGTCTAATAAATGAACTATGCGAATTGGATATATCACCAAAGCCAACTTAGCCTTAAATAGGCGCATGTATTCTAGTACTGAAAAGGCGTGGTGTGTGGAGGTTATCTAACAGGCACTTCAGTAAAAACGCGAAATCACTTTCTCAACTGTTAGAAAGCATCAGCTCTGTCAGGATAGAAGCAATAATTGTCTTGTCATTTCGCAAGTGCCAGCGATTCTCCCGCCTGATCAAAAGCACCAGAGGACGTTCCGCAACGTCATGTAGCTCTTCTCTAATCACAATTCAGTTCGCTATTACCAATTCTCTTCCTCCATTTATATACATAAAACTCACACCTTTGTGAAACTTCCTAAAACGCTTCCGTGACCTCTAAACTTATGGTTAATTGATGGTCTTCAAGATTGGGAATTTTTTCCACGATTTCAAAAGGTAATTATCAAAGTGTCAGTCCGGTTAGCTTAATTCCAATTGTTGCTACTCCATATACAGTGTCTTCCGGTCGAATCGACTTTCGTTTTCTCAGGTATTCTCGTTAAACTACAACAGGTTTTGGGGCTTCCTTCATACAATTTAATGTATAGACGACACCGCAGATTACATCTGGTAGTTGATAAGTAGTATAGTCTATGCAGCATTGATACAGATGCAGATAACATCACTGCTGTGAATCTGAGGAGTGATCTGTTCCATCCGCAACAGAGATTTCTGTCATCTAAACATCACGTGTGACCGTCTAACAACCTTGCCTTATCTTTGGTAACAATGTCTAGAAATTTTAGAGCTAGTCTGATGCCTTGTCATTCGTGAATGGTCTCAGTGGATGCAGGCCACCAATAACTACAACTTTCGTTCCATGTCATGCTGGCTACAAGTGACGAACTTCTATTGATGTTTTCTATCTGGATTAGAAGGACAATTCTCATTTCGGCCTACAAATGTGTACAGAAGCTGACATCGATGATAATTTATTATGAGTGCTATAATTTGTTTCATACAACATTGAAATAGATTTGCGCAGTGAAATTGAACGGCATGACCTAACAGCAGTCCATTGAGCATAATTTCACTTGGTTCCCACCCCGATTACCAATTGTATGTTCCACTGCTAGTTCAATGAAAGCTGTACGATATGTAATATGTATGAAGTGAAAATAATGAAACAACCTCAATGAGCTTGGCTAAAGGTCACATACGGGATAGTATTCATTCAGGCTATATTGGAAGTAAACAATCCAATTGTTCACCAAGTAGTGTGCATGGGTTATCGAGTCCCAGATTGAAATAACCAGGCCCAATGAGCTTGAGCTCCGACTGAACAAAATAGCCGTATACGTATTTCGTATCAGATTTCGGATAACAGGATTGATGTTAATTTATTCATAATACAACAAACCTGATCGCAAATTCAAAGAAAATCCAAAACCCAGCGAATTTCGCGGGAATTCCAAGAAAAAGACGCGTCCAGCACAAAGCCTCTTAAGTGAGTTTGGTTAGTAAACAGCCACATCAAACCATTACAACTACATTTCATGTCTAGTCACTCGACTCCATTCTCTCAGTGTTTTGCCCACCACGGTTCACAGTCGATTGGATCTGAGTGCTGATAAGCGTCGCAGTAAATGTTTTAACCTCATATAGTCAACACATGTATTATGTGTGCAAATTAGTTAGGTGAAACACGGTGTTTTCCTAACAGATTGAGCTATCGCGACATCTTTTCACCGAACGATAGACAACAAAAAGTTCTATCCATATAAGAACGATTGGATTTGGACAATTTGGTCACAAAATCTGAGATAAATCATATTGTGTTATTAGGTTCATCGCACACTTCGTTCACTCTGACGAGACGTCATCTCACTGAAACGTTGAGTGTTAAATGTCACTTTGCAATCTCCTTAGCTTGTAACTGAACGAAGCATATTCCGTGTCAATATGTCATTTGCTTCCGTACTAACA
>JTDE01000818.1:0-12228 GCA_014338405.1 Paragonimus skrjabini miyazakii
CTTCGTAATAAATCATTGGATTTAATAAATAATACATAAGATTAATGACTTTAATCTAGAAGCGCATACAATATGGCGTTGTGGTTCTATTGTTACAGGTCTAGTTTTATTTTAAAGCAAGTTTTTAACCAACTAAACTGTACAATTGACTTCTTTGTATAAAGTGTTTAGAAACAAAAATTCTCATTTGTTCAATTCTACTCTGAAATCTTCAGGAGCTGAAGATCAGATAAAAAGTGTTGTTTCAGAAGTTTCGTTTACTACAAAGCCAAAACAGTTTTGTAGCTAACTCGTTGACATTCACACTTAGCCTGTAAGTACAGGGATTATTGTTTTTACTCAAGACTGCTAATTTTCGTTCACCAATTCAATGAACTTATTTTTATGCACTATTTGTCCGTGCTTATATTAAAGTTTATTGAATGTTCTCAGACCTTGCTGTCATAAAACTATTGTTCGTTCGGTACCATATAGTTGACGTTGGTACTAAAGATCTTTCCTCTTGCAGCACACCGGCGTAAGGAAAAATTATGCAATATCATTCATAGCGGTTAGAGAAGCTCCAAAATGGAATAATCGCACAGCGTTGTGTTTACTTGTACATTATGTAAAAATTGTCATTCATTCCTTCATCTAACTTCAAAGCGTGCTCCTGGTATGCATGTACAAAACAGCAATAAACTGATGTTTTACAATAGAACATTAGAGTTAAGTAAAAATAAGCTTTCAAAATAGCTTATACCTCATTTGTGTAAATGGACTGGTTTTAGACATTTCAAAAGAATGTGTTCATCCTTGTGTGATATTTTTATAACTCCTCCAACAGATGGCTAGGAAATTTTCCAAAAATTTTATCACTGAGTTGATTTTCATATTTCGCTTCACAGATGACCCGAGCATAACTCAAATAATAATGGCTACCATAGTGTTTAATAGATAGTTTATGTACTGAGTTTGTACTGAATATACTTAAAGAATTCGTTTACAAGGAAGAGAAAATGCCTACTGGAGTAGCAATCTGTGATATTTTTTGACCTGAAACATTTTTCAACTCACAAATATTCTAGAACAGGTAACATTTTCTAGAAATTAGAATCTCCAGGTATCAGACCAGATGGCAATATTGAAAATATAACCTGCTGCCTATGTAAAAGCTTACTTCATAAAATTTGTTCCTTGACTTGCTGTACATGCTTAGCTCATTACAACCTAGTTTAACAGTCGAGTATTTTGTTGTCTTACACGTTTTATCAACTGAAAGTCGACTTCTGTACAGTAAACAATTTGATTCTTTCAGGCAACTATTCCTAGTTCCATTTTTCAATACTCCGTTGCGGCACTCAATCTCCATTTTTTTTACCTACATCCACTAAATTTTGATACTCGTTTTGATCAATTCTGCAGCAAAAATAATAATTTTGTGCAGCATATTACAGAAGAATCTGTATATCCCAAAACCATCCAATTGTGTGACAGATCTATGCAAGTAGCATTTCCAAAGGTAAGCTGAGAATTGCAGTTACTTTTTCTGTCTGCCTTCATAATTGTATGGTTCGACTCCGCTGACAGACGATCATGTAAAGAAGAAATGTCCCAGTAAGGCTAACTTGCGCTTCTTCAATTTGGAGAACTCCTATTTGTGTCACTACTCAGCTTTATTGATAGTAGTGGTAGTTGGTATACTAACCCAAAAGTACCCACCCATATAGCATTGCAACCGCTTGGAGATTTACTAAATCGTTCACCCTTTATCATTCAGGATTAAATCTGCCTAAAAGATATGCATGAAACACTGGCAATACTTTCGCTGCAACTGTACACAACGCGATTAACCACCAAGCTCTTGAAGAGGTCACACCAAAATAATATCTGAAGATTTCGGTGAACAAATTTTTCCCGTGGTAAAATTAGTCTAGAATAGAATAGAAACACAAGAATTTGAAAGGAAAAACAACATTCCGTTGACGATAAAAGATGTTTTGAAATTGAAAACGTCAGGTTTTTTAGATTGTCGTATCTCAAAATATGAGAGAAGATCGTTTGTGCATGTATAATTAAAACAACTAAACTTAATATAAGCACAACTCTGAATGTATTATGATGTGCGTCAGGGAAGTTGCTGAAAACGGAGTCAGCAATATGGTAGTATGATTATGATTGCATTCACCCAGACTTACAAAGTCTGTTAAATAGATCAACGCAACTATTAGAAACATAAGTTTGTTCAATATCGTGAACTGTTTTCACATTGGATGAAGCTGTGTGAAATTGTGACTTTCGTTTTGACGGTTGTTAGTCAGTTCGTTGTACGGTAGACTGACTTCTTGTAGTCAGATGATACTCTCAAAGGCTATATGTGTGTTTGACTTTATACGTTCGTGATTGCACTTATTGTTTTTCGCGTTATAATTAAAGATCTAGTTGGCTAAACAAAAGAACAGGTCACACTGTACAACGTGGTTCAACAAATACAGCTTACTTTATTATGACCACGAGTTTTCCGTGTGGGTGTTTATAGCCCAATTGAAACTCTGTACGTTACAATTAATGGACTTTTCCGTCATCGACTGTGAGACGTAGAGACATAGTGGTCGTAACGAGTTGCTGAAAAGAATAGGCAAATGCGAGTGTACCTCACTAAGCTGCAGGTGATGACAAAATGAACGAATGAGACACAATAGTTACAAGGTTCCAGCAAGTTACCGTAATCAAAAGAATTTGACTCACAGAAAAGTGTTTATGAGTATTCGAGATGACCACCACAATATCCCAAGTTACCAGTATCCTGAAGTGGGGGATATTATTGAGTTGCACTGGACTGCTGAAGCGTGATCAGGGATGCGATGATGTTCGTAGTATCACGGAGCTAAGAAAAATTGGATGATAGATCCGTGTAGTATCGTCAAACGACTGTGCAACGGAGAGAAGAGCAGATCGACGTGCACAAAATTTGTATTGTATTACAAGGTCACTTTTACCAAGTTGAACAACATGCAAAGGAGATACAAAAGGTTGTTGTACAGAAATGAAGCAACGTTTGTAAACAAAAATAAGGAAATCTCTACGGAGAGGTAGGAGGAGAGAGCATGTCATGTGCATAATTGCTCAGGTATGAAAGATTTAAAAAGGCCATTGAGTATATCCACTTTTATTACACCATTAAATCGATGGTTGTCGGTCAACATTCATTAACCCGAAATGGAAAAACACAATCATCAATTTTCAGTTTGAACACAATTAAATGTGTACAGACTTAACCAAGGTACCTACAAACTGAACATCAATGTAAAAAATATCATGTTGGACATCAATTCTGGTCATGTTTCACATTCTGTCTTTGTGCTACAGGAAATTGAAAAATGCAAATGAGTGCTTGGTCCCGAATATAGAAGACATTTTTGAAAGCAACCTCGATGTGATGCAATAATAGACCTTCGGGGATGAATGATTACTAAATCTATTACAAAACGAGGTCTAACCAGTACGAGCTGATTGATTGTCATTGTGCTTTTTTCAGATAACACAGACGTGTCCGATACCTTTAGCGTTTTTTATCCTCAATTTACTCAGTCAAGCAATCAGCTAACTGTTTTCCATATTTGTATGGGCCATTGGTTATCCTCACTGACAGATGGGAATAACTAGGCTGTGCAATATTGATTCTCTGTTTATAAGGAACCAATTTCATATCATTTTGCAGCCTACCATAATTCCTATGCAAATTACCCAAGAAAATATGTCTTCATGCCACGCTTTCAACATACCAGGTGAGAAGAACACAAAACTCATGATGCTATGCCAATAATTATGCAGTCTTTGATGATCAGCTATTTCTTAGTATGTCTTTTAACTTACCCACGAACGAATTTCTAGAAGACATTTGCAGTGTGCATATAAACAGGTCAACAATATTTTCACTCTAGGAAATTTTAATAACTACGATGAAGCGCCAATTCAGTGAGGAAGGTTGAAATAAATGAAGACCATTCCAGAAGTTATCAGGTAATTTTAACTGTAACAAACTAGCTAGCTATGCATGTAAATCAGTAGCAAGATGGAAAATCAAGAGATATTTCCAACTAACAACCTCTCTCGTCTCTCTGATTAACTCTCATACGAACGTAAAAATATAGAGAGCATTTCCAACTTTTGCTTCAACGTTTATACTCAAGAGTTTTAACCCACGTGTTGAGAATGCTTTGGCTGCCGCCAGATGTACATCAGCTTTGTCTGCTATCTGAAACGTATATTTATTCCATTAGACTTTAAAAATGATCCGTTTGGTTTGTACATTAGTACACCTGTTTGTCCACTTTCCGGTTTCTCTCTTGTTGTCAAAAGAAAGTTTATTTGTTACGTCTCTATCCCACGTCTCATTCTTTCACCTTGCTCATTAAGAAGTCTGTGTTCCGATCATGTGACTGGCTGCGACAAATTTACTCATAGCTTCCCTTGGATCCTTCCTATACGTAATCCATAGGAAAATAGCTAACTTTTGTCTGAGGAACACGTGATTCCGTTGAATGCACGCTACGAGTGTAGCAAACATAAAACACTAAATGATAGAGAGGGCTGATTAGTAGACTGCTAATCATAAAACGTGCTCTTCATTAATTTTTTCATATTGTGACTTCAGGATTCGCCAAGTTTGACACTGTCAATCTAACGTATCTGCCATCTAAACATTCACTTATTGGAATTGGCCAAAACAGTATTCCTAAATAAATAGAGACCAAAATTTGTACGCTTTAATCCTTAAATGCTTCGGTAGTGCAGTTTATTGGTTTAAACGGCCTATGCTCCTACTGAGTTTCAGATAAATACCAAAAACGCTTAGTAACGGAGGGTAACACATGGAATCACCCTGGTGGCTGAAGACTTAATAAACAGGTAGAATAGCCCGGAACATTTATTCAGCGAGGGTTTCACTTTCTAAGTGTTTTAACGAACAGTGACATAACTCGGACAATACACACGGGATAGGGGTGTACCTGTTTTTATCCTGGACCCAAAAGAAACAGTAACTACCAGAACAAAGAAATTAGTGCCGGAGTGTCTGGAACTTTTGACCAACAACAGTGATACCTGCTACGTTATAAATGATCACGAAAATTTCCGGCCCCCATGTTTAACAATTAACGAAATTCAGCTTTACTTACAAGTGAATGTAGCCTGACTTTAACATATGATGACTCAATCGTGCTTGATATAAGGTTAATGTTGCAGTGGTCAGCACGGCTGCCTCACTAATATGTGGCCGAAATTCTAATCTATGCCGTGGTCAGGACATGCTCCATTAACGAACACTACCAACAGCAAAACTCAAATCCAGTGCTTATTTTCAAAAGAGACTGGATGGAAAGTTTGTTTGAATGCGAAAGATGCGATCATTCACGTAATTGATGTTTAATTTAAAATAACCAAATCCACGACTATTGATCAGTAATTAAAATATAGAAGAGATCCATTTGCGAGAAATCTGGACTTCGGCTGGATTCGAACCAGCGACAGAAACAACATGCCCAAACGTGGCAAATGTTCTAGCCGCTGAGCTACGAAGCCACACCGGAAGCTCAGAAATTTCACATTTGAACTACGTATCAAGAATTCGATTGAAATATAGCCTGTCAGGTTTAATGTGATCAGGGTTTCGATGTGTCTAGCGAGTCGTGATCGTGGGGTCATCGATCCAGTTAACAGGAGAGTTACTACGTCTTCTCTCGAGATGATCGGGCAGCCTGGTTATTACTCACAAGGGAAAGAGGTCGAACGTTCAAATACGATATGTTGGTCGTGCCTAATGTGAGGCCAATGGCACAGCGGTAAATACGGTTGCTTCATGAATACGTGGTCGGAATTCTAGTCCCAGCAGTGGCAGGAATATGCACAATTGACGAGCCCTAATGAGGGCAAAATTCGAGTCTAAGGCTTCTTTGTGAAAGAGGAGGACTGGAAAGTCTTTGAGAATGCGAAAGCTACATTTAATTGTGAGTTGTGTTGAATGGTTCCTCATTTTAGTTAATTATTTCCCACTGGCTCTAGCTGTAAAAGATTTCTCAATTAAATGTCACGCCAATGGTTACAAAATCTCACGTTCCAATCTTCTGTTTCCTTTCTTGAGTTCTGTCAGATAATTTGTGCATAAACCTGATAAGAGGATCCTATAAAGAGTCCAGCATTCAACGATATCTTTGTCCCTTACAACAAAGATTATTTTTAATGAATCGACCTACAAAACTGACAAATATCCACTTAAAATTCCTTCATTTAAGAAATAATATTTCAGCGACTTTATAGTTCAAAACAAGGCTTTCACTGTTCTAATCTGCAATTACATTAAAACGCATCTTTCGAAACAGCTCTAGCTAAATAATGTTTTAATCAAACTAGGAAAACGTAGTATTCCATTTTCACTCTATCCGTTGGTATTCAACCTAAAATGGATATCCCCTCTGACTCGAAAATTCATACCTACCGTACTTATGGTTTTCCTCTCTGTGAATCAAATATTTCAATCGCACTTCCAGATTCAGGAAGAAGATGCCTAGCTGTTTTTATGGTTTTCTCATACAACATTATTTTCATTAAAATGAATTTATTGAGGTTCGTCTGTTGGGATTGTGGACTTCGTTCAGGTTTCAATCTCTGTTTATATCAAACAATGGCTATCCAGTGCAAAATCCGTTTCCAGGTCTGGTCAGAAACCAATACTTAAACATCTGGCTGTTTCTGTGATTCTTTCAATTTATTTTGCCTAACAAGCCATTTTAGTTTCAAGCAATTTATTTAACTCTGTGAAAGTAAACCATCGTATCACTTTCTACTCTGTATGACCTGAATATCACTCACAATTTATCGTAGATGTTACATTCCCATAGGCTACCCCACCAGCCCTTTTGAAAAGAAGCTGTAGAGTCAAGTCAGCTCTTGTTGGAGTTCGTCAATGCTGAATTCCCTTGCCACGGACGGAATGAAAACTCCGATTAAGCGTTCACAAGGGGACTCTGTTGACCCTGGCGCCACTGTCAAAAACGTAGGATTGGAATCTTGATTTTCCGAAGTGTTTGAAGGGTTTTCCTGACTACAAAACATTAAATTTTCTTGGTTAGTCTCGAAACGTTCATGATCACCAGACAATGTTATTTAAATTTTGTTACGTCATTCAGAACAAATTTAACTCATAATTCCAACTACTCCACGTTTGGTGTCGCTACTGGTATTCTTCAACATGGTTGTGTTTTTTTGGTACGGGTATCCTATAAATTTGGTTGCTTCGCCTTCATAGGTACTTCAGCATTTTGAAATGTTACAAATGGGGTTGACGAGATTGACAAGCAGAGTTTGTAAATGGCACTTGTAATGTTCCACGATGTCCATCCTCAGATTGTATGAGCGGTTTCATGCTTGGTTTTGTGTACTACTTAGAAGTAGTCTGAGCCGGTCAACATCTGCGCTACAAGCTGAGGTTCTGTCTGCTTGATCAGTAGTCTCACGATCATCCGGGGGTTTGAAATGCATTAATTATGTTTAACCAATACGAAGTGGCAATCTAAAGTCGTGTGTGACTGTGGTTGATGTCAACTGCACACGAATTTTCTGTTGCAAAAGAGGTTCATGGGAGTTTTGATTAAATGAAGTAGCTTCGGATCATAACCCGACTGGTTGCCGATTTGAACGAGATACAGACCACTACCACTTAATGCGCCTTAACGAAAGGGAAACTAATCGTAGATTTCTGGTTTAAGAATGGCGGTTGTGAAAAAACATGATTATTTTGAACCCATGTGAGTCTAGAGAGTGTAATCCACTTATTCGAGTTAAACTATGTCCGTCGGGTAAATGAGACACACCCAGGTTGCAATAATGTTTTATTCTGGGTCAGGCGTGGTTTTCATGAGAAGCAGTTGTCCACCAGTCCATTGATATTCACTGGGTCCAGCCGTTTCCTAAACCATTCTACAGCAACAAGGGATACTTGCCACTTGTAGATCAATCAGAAAAAACTGGGCAATCTCAATTTGTGAGGCAATAATTATCAACGGAAGTTGGGGTGAGCGACTGGCATGCCATCCCCCAACTCAGGTGACCATGATCCCGTAGTCTAGTACATAATAACTTGATTTACACTATGTGGTGGACCAACAACTTGACACTTATTCGCAGGTCGTGAATTTGAGTCTCCGTCACACCTGCCTTCATAAGGCCCAACTAAGCATAAACATCGTCTCTTCATCGCCTTCCGTTCTTCCCCGGGACAAATCGTTAGCAGTAGTATTTGGCATGGATCACATACGATGACTCCAAGGAATAAACGATAGTTCAGTTGAGTCTGATAGTCCTCATCGAAAAGCGTTTAGTAATTTCAAATTGTGCTTAAGGAGATTTACTTCCATCTAGGTACTCAGCCTATTGAAGTTCATGGAAATACTCAACGTATTTCGCAAGTACCCATGACGTCATGTAAAAACGCGGTTACCCGTGACGTTAAGTCCGTTTTGCCAATGACGGTTTAAACACACGACTTTGGGACTTAGTTTTTACGTTGTATGACCACTGGGGGTTAATGAGGTTGCTTACAGACTTAAAAATAGAGAGCTTGCAGTTTCTTCATTTTACTTTAAATACGGAACCCAATAGTTTAAATTTCGAATGCAAAAGTTCCTCGGCTTTGAACGAAATTCATTCTCTCATTGAAATGACGTGTTAGCTAAATCTGAAACATGTTCGACTGGACTTTTGCACCCAGTGTATTTTAAGAAACTTTGTCCAGCTGACGTCTGCGCATTGGTTAAACATATTTCTGAAAGGCTAATTGTGAAGGTCTCGTAAAAATTCATAACCAATTGTTAGTGGTTAGAAAACCCGCACTTCGAGACTGTAAGTTGTTCTCATTTGTTCTGAAAGCAGGCACTCACTAACTGTTGAAACAAATAAGCTGGATTTAGCGATGAGTTGGCAGTTGAATTCGATGGATTCCGCATAGACTAAGTTTAACATAACGTTGATGACATGGTCTCACTCACTGGGTTTTTAGACTGATTGCATTAAGTCTGCAAATACTGCATCCATTTCGGCAATCAACACATTACAACTGAAGCTGGTAACCTTCGGGATGAAGTTCTTAACTCCACCGCACAGCTTTGAGCTGTTCGTCACATCAAAGTAATGTGGAAATCTATAAAATCAGTTGCATCTGCTGACCTTCCATTCGATGGATAATTACAAACGGATTACAAAATAGTCTGTAGTTTTACTTTAGAACTTTCTGTTGCCAACAAACATCAGTCCTGTATAATGTAGGGCATCGTGACGCTCTTGTTTAAACACTAATCAACAACAGTGTTAGATCAAAATCTAACATACAATCTGAAGTGATAGACAACAACAGGAGTAAAAGTTGCAACCCGTTTGGTTTGTCATTCCGAAATTCACATTCTACATTCAGATACACAACATTCAACAGATTGGGAAACAGTTTTTTAAACTTATCAGGTTTTTTACTTCACGATTTCACCGATGGAATTGAACACAAGACGCACAACCTAATCTGCACACACACCACAAAAGTATAGTATGGAAAAATTGTACAAACCAGAAATATTACTGCGTCCACTTATAACGATGTCTAGTCCTCCAAATCAATCGACCGTCGAACAGTTATGTGCTCTTAATGGGTCGAGTACGTTGAACGGACTACCAGTCCATGAACCAACCACTATCGGTGGCAAGTAAAGGCGTTCCTTGGTAATCAATCACTTTCTCCTAATGTGCCACTGTGTGGACTGGTTGATACTATTCCTGAGTATGTTCAAAACCAGTTTTCAGCAGATTTGCCAATCAATGCGCCCCCTACACACGTGGAACGTGGGCTAACTTGGTCACCTGGATCACAGTAATGTAAACACATTTGACTAGACTGTTGCGTAAAGTGACGTAAGTACCCAATGTCTTCAGCGTGTTGTGGGTAGTTCAAAAATAGATGACCAGAGAAACTGCAATGTTGAATTGAATGGGTTACTGATAATACTTGTATGTAGCTTCACGAACAATACTTTATTTTTTACCCTCTAATAAATATTTCATCCTATAAGTTGTGGCGTGAATCAAGCTGCCCGTATAGCAACAGAAACAGTTTACTTTGAACCAACTTTGATTCATAAGGCAACATGTTTGAACGCAAAATATGACCCACTTCAAAGCTTACGAATGATAGGATGAATTTAGGTTGTCGCCACAACCCTATTTCAGGGGCTGATTGGTGATAAAATTACAGTTTTATTAATGTTAAGATATGGAGGTATACTTCTTAACCGAAAGACAATCTGTCGTTTCGTCCTTTTGAAGTCTTTGTCACAGGCAAAGTTATACCAGCACTGTTGATATTGATAACGTAGGAAACACCATTTTCTTGTGTACAAAAATGTCTTTTAAGTCTGTTCTGTCAAGTTCAGGCCACATAGAACACAAATAAAACGTCAGGAGTCATTATGTTAACTAGACTTCAATTAATAAGGCTTATGTAGGCTTGTTTGTAATCAAGCAGTATGATTTTCTCTTGATCTCTCGTAATTGGTCACGATCACTGCTTTGATCGAGAATGAAGCAAACATTCAGATGCACTATACAAATTCTACACTGAGGGTATACCTTATGTAACCGACTCCATGATACTCATTATCCGTGTTACAAAGACACCTAACTGACTCCACCCGAATCTCCAATTAACATGCGGACGCGATCAATAGGAATGTTTATCTTACTTGGATGTCCTGAGCAATCAGTTATCAAATGGTCATGTACAACACTCAATCAACTAGGCAGCGTTCGCACGTTAAAAGTTTTTCCACGGATGGAGAAGATTATATCCGATTCACAATCTGTTTTCCAGGCTGGTGAAATTTGCTATTAAGATGAGGTAGATATGGAACCGACAGCTTCATGCAAGGTATTACTATCTAACTAGTGCACACAGAACTTCAATTGCCGTTAACAGCAAATCTCATCCGCTGCACAATCAGTGAAGTGTTCATGAAAACCATATTTGAAGGACTACAATTAAGACCGATTATCTGATTACAGTGACTTGCTGGAGAGGTAGTACAACTGCTAGGAATTTTCACAATATCAAAAACTTTGGTTGAATATACCATTCTGATCTCTGGTTGTTGGTCTGTTGTTTGTCTCATTGTACATATGTACATTGTACATGCGGCTTTTATGTTACTTCTGTGGCAGTTATGTTAAACTCAGTGAAGGGAATCGCGGTTAGTAGAGTATTGATCTTATTTCAGTGTTTTTGTCCAACTTCACTCAGCAGCTTCACCATAGCATGGCGCGACATGGTTGTAAGCCTATATAATGAGTAGTCACTTGTTATTGGCTGACAATCTTGTTGATATATCACTGTTGCTCAGTATTTTGATGCATAATCTACAATCACATTCACATACCACCATCGTCATTGATCATGCTTGTCTAACACCATATACATAAACCGTTAATAGTACTACCCGAATTTTTGAGTAGCGATTACGTAAAAACAAGGCGATTGATCTTCCCGTTTCAAAGACCTTGACCCCGATTTAATCATAAAATTAGGATTACGTTACACGAGAGACATTGGTTGTTTGTTAACTGTCCTTTTCTGATATCCCTGTTTCTAGTTGTTAAGCAGAAACAACGTTTTAGAATTTAACCAGTTGAACCTAGTTAAGTAGCGGGTGGATTTGAAAAAGCGGGCGGAAGGTAATTCATCTATTCAGAAGACGGTCATTATTTTTAAGGATTCAAATGCCTGATTGCCAGTTTGATTGATAAATGCGGCATCAAAGTCTAGTTTAGCAATACAAATTACACCGATAACAATAATATTCCCTGGTGAAGCTCATAGATGAGTTCTAATTCACCCAATTCAGTGATAAGCATTAAGTAAAGTAGTTTACGTCAAGAAATTTGTCTGATGACTACATGCCAACAATCATTCACCAGAGGAAGTCCATGTTCGATTATAAGAACCAAACTCGCATACCAATGAACAATGATCGCTTCCATTACAATTCACTGCTATGATGTTGTCGGTGATTTGTTACTGTCCGAAAAGCCAAAATTGGCTTGTAAATTAACTACGCATATTGGAACACAGGAACCAGCATAGGTTTTCAGCTTACTAACTAACTTCAAAAAAATTGCTTTCGTAATTAACGTTAGCCTATTGATGTAGCTACATCA
>JTDE01000818.1:63073-116040 GCA_014338405.1 Paragonimus skrjabini miyazakii
ATGCAACAGTTTCAGGCAGACAGGTTTTGCAAAAATACCTTGCTGAAATAACTGGTGAAATGTTAAATTTGCGGTCAACTATTGGGTTTGTACAATTAACATCGATGCATTGTTTTTAATTCATGTAGAAAAAACGATGAAAAACGAAAGACTGCTATGGTCAGCTCTGTTAAACTGGAATGGATCAACATCGAAAAAGTTAAATCATGAGTACTTGCGATGATAACCCGAGCATTTGAGCGCAATTTTTGTCGTTGAACCAGGAGTGCATATTCACTTATAAAAGTAGTAGCAAATCTAGTTCAGCGGCCTGTTTAAGAGTACATCAGCGTTGAGACATTTAACACCAATTGACCCTGAAGTGATAAACTCTCGCTACCTGGCCAGATTACAGTTATTGACAATTTCAATCCATAATTCTCTGACCACTTGAGATCAGACAGAGGTATTAAACTTGAAGAATTTTCTGAGATACCTGGATTACTGCCTTACCTTCATTAACCGTTGAAAGGTGGATACAAGCTTTTAGATACTCTCATCGTTTAGAATATATGACATGACATGAGTGAAACCGGAGCAGCTTGTTTTATTGGTATACCAATTCTCCGCCAGGTAAACATAAACAAAACACGTAATAAAAAATAGATAACAATAATATACGCACTGCTACTGCTTCCTTTTAAGAGTGACGGTATTGCACTATGATTGTGCTCAATTTATCGCTTTGTTTAAGAAGTATCGTATTAATGTTGTCGTCGTAAAATTACCAACTAACAGCAGCAATACTGGAAAGCCATATCCATCCGAACAAGAACTGTTGTGTTTTCATTAGCAACTTGAGTTTGTTTTTTCAAACCTCTCATACTTTCCAGCATGGTTTGACGTGACTCGCACTCTGAATTTATTAGACCATACCACCAAAAGTTGAGTATAGTAAAGTCACGTAACGAGTGTTCAAGAACACTAGTTTGTTGTTGTCGTTGGTACTCCATGAAATTTAATGCACGGGCTAAAAATAACATGGAGTAGTTAACCAGTTAAACATTCCGTCTGGAAACAAGATAAGTATTTTTTCGCCGGGAAACACTTAAAGCCCTTCAAGAACTTTTACTAACTAAAAATCAATTCAAGGTTCAGTGAAGTTTCCTGATGCAAACATGTCAGTAAGTAAACCACTGCTTAATGTGTCAGGAAACAAAAAGCTCGCGTTTTTAAACCAAACTAATAGAAAATACCTCTAAAGCCATTCACAAGAGATGAAACTGCGTGTGGTGTAGATTTAACAAACCACCGATAAACAGTGTGTCGTTCGGGCTGAAGTTCCTGAAGGATTCACTTTGACGATGAACACAGCTGGAGTTTTACTAGCCAATTAAGACCAGTCAGACATCCGTATCACCGGTGCCACTGACTTCCACAGTGAGCACGTCGATGACAGAATAATATGAAAAAATCCCAATCTCAAGTTTTAGTGGTAAGTACCTGTGAATAGTGGTCAACCTAGCCAACTATCGTGTGAGTACTCGTGGTACTTGTCTTAATAATAACTGTTGGTAGTCCGACGATCAGAACATCACAATTAAGTTGAACTCACGGCTTTTGTTTAATCAACTGCGCATTGGTTTTTATCATACGGCTGGATTAAGCGAATCTTATTCAACAACTCCCTATCTTTTTCGGTTCATTATTTCTCGGTATCGTTGTAAGTTTAAGATGTCCCGGGAGGTAAGGTGAGTATTAATGACCAACATTGTCGCGTGGTTAGTGCGCACATGGGCAACCTGAGAAACAAGAGGAATGGTTGGCTCTTATACAAAATGAGAGGGTGCCCTCCAATGAGATAAAGAGGGAAAAAATGTATCGGAGTTGAAACTATCTACTTGAGACATCTTGAATTGACATACATACACGCAAAAATGATAACCAGACATATTTACTGGAAAGGGTATAAATAATTGTCTCGAATGGACTACTGTCAACTGAACTCTTCAAGAAAAGTTTTTAGTTTAAAATGGGAGCTTGCAACAAAATAATTCAACAGAAGAAGGAATCGTGCCGTTTTTTGTTGTGATATCAAGAAACGGAATGGAACTACGTCAACCAAGAATGACATCAGGTAGCAAGTGAGTTGAACCGTCTACTAAACGAGTAAGACAGCATAGACGATCACTTATATTTTTGTGCTTGAGCAGTGTAAAGCAAGTCAGTGTGTTTGTTTGCTGATCAGTACTACAACTTCAAAGTGGATGGATGTTGGAGTTCACTGGTTAACTATTTTAATCTAGGCTATGCTGCCGCTTATTGATCTGCGGATTATATACCGCACAATAGGATGGAGGTGACCGCGTTAAACTGAAAGATTTATCAGCTTCCAGCGTCGCCACGTCACTCAGCTGGTGAGGCGCATGCCGTCTAAGGGCAAGCGATTCCTTGCTGACTGAAAGAAAGCCCAAACCCTAGTTTTTTCAATTTCGGATCTCCACCAACTTCCATAAATTGCCATATTACTCACTAGCCATGATATAAGTTACTAGCAAATCATGATAAAAATTAATCATTGTGCTACCACTTCTCAGCACTTAAAACGTAGCGAGTGGTTCTAGATTTGATTAGCGCGAGGCATGACGGAATTCTAGTTCAAGTCTTCAGAAGTCAGGAAAAATGGTTGTGAGCTACAACTACGGGTTGCTGTCACTACTCATACTTGATTTTTTATTAGTCAATTTTTAAAAATAATCAAGAGTGGACTCATTCTGAGAAGTCCCCTTAATAAGAACCCGTCCAGTAGCTTATTTGAACGACAGTGTCCCGTCCTGAATATGTGTTATTTTGGAGATAGTGTATCCAAAATAATTCTGGGAATGGTTACATACGAACTGCACTCTCAAACAGGCCTAAGGCTTTTTGTATGATCAGGCAAAAGATGTTCGTGCCAGTTAGCGGATTTTGAAGTGATGTTATGCTAAGTATTATTTGATTACACGCAACATTTCTTCAAGTCATAATACAATACTTTCGGAGAGAAATTACTGAAGTATAGAAGACATAATCACCTGAATCCGTAAGGACATGTTGGTTGCTAACGTTATTTATTAACTGATGGTTCCTGTTATCTTCGAATAAGTCAGAAAAACAATTTGAAAGAAAACGATAGCGCAGTGCTTAATATGCTGCGAATGAATAGGGCAAATTATATTTGTATATCGGAGACCAGATTGGCGGTTTTCAAAAAATGCAACCGTTGCAAACGCAAAACGCTGACCTTTCTAATACCATTGGGTACCATGTTTCCATGCAGTTGATCCTGTTGACTGGAAGATATCCTTCGACAAATCATCTTCTGCTGTCACTGTATGTGCAGGATTTCTCGTGTATGATGGATGCGACGTGTTGAAAGCAAAAATGTTGAGAAAGTATTCGACACGAATAGCTGGTTAACTATCTTTGCAACAAATCGGAGCTCTTGTCCGCAACACCTTCTATGTGTGATATCCAAACACTGGTCTTTCAGTATCTCACGGGAAACTCAGAGTTAGTTGACAATGATAATCTGGCTCACCTCTCTTGATCCAAGATGTCTTCCTGACCGTAGATTGACTGTATCGACAAGTTTGTAATTAGAGAAGCTGCCACACTTGGTAAAGAATCGTAATCACTGGGATGTATACATTAAATATGTTACAGCTCAATCGAGCTAACATGTTGTTTTTCACTACTCATTCTGTGTTACGTATTGCAACCTTACTACTGTACGAAACTTTATTCCGAAAATAAAGGAAAACTTTTGCATCTGTGTTTATTAGAATCCGAGGAGGTTAATGTTTTCAGAACACTGGTTATCAGAAAGACACTATCGACAAGCATATAAAACAACCTGTCTCAAATAAGATATTAATATCTATTCTGGCCTTTGCTTATCTCCCTGTAAACTATCTCCCCTGTGAGAAAATTTACCATGATAGCATTATTATACATAACTCCGTGGATTTTATATATATTCCTAAATTTTACGATCGCAGATTGTAAACAGGGTGTATATTTTTCTGTAGTTCATGAAATTTGTCCTCAATAAAAATTATCAAGATAAAACTGGATGTCTCCCTGAAAAAAACTGGCCAAAGTGTGAGATGGACCGTTTATTGTGAGATCACTTGGTCAAATCACTACAGAAACTCAAAATAAGAACGAAATCGGTTGAAATGTTTAACTGATAGAATAAAAATCTACATAGCAGATGCTTTGGAACACGAGCTACATTGTTTAGCCTGTATTCTATAAGAAAATTGATAACTTGACAATTTTGTGACCAAACATATGGAAGCAATTCGCGCACCAGGGATTAAAAGAAAGCCCAGTTCCATGCGATTGTCATACAATGGAAGTACGTTAGCTGAATCACTGACCCGTCGACTTACTAGTTTTCTTAAGAGGGCGTTCAATGCAATCAGGTCGATTATCTCATTCACCAGTGCATTACTGATTACCCCCAACCTAAAGAGTAAATTGCCGGTCCACAACTCGCCCACAGTGATTTACCACTTCGTATGAGATTTTCCCGGAAACCTACGTGAATTGTACGACTTGGTATTTGTATAGAATGGTCAGGGAATATTATCCAGCACAGATTAGGACGAGTGGGAGAAAGTCAATCGAGTGCAAATGTAGGTCATCTGGCTGACAGCATTCATCAGGTCACCACAGATCGATCGTTCACTACTATCTACATGCTTCCAACTAACCGGCCCAAACTCGTTCGCTGGCGAATGTTGACAATGCCGAGACCACTGCCATCGGGTTACGTAATCCCACCATGAGTGGACAGAAAAATTTCGTCCAATCGTTTCAACTGCCAAGGCCATTAGCTGACATTCGATCCATAGGTAGGTAGTTAGCACCCAACTGGAGTCCACGAACACGAAAGTGAATTTTGACCACTATCAGGTTTCGCATGTGACCGTTTCTATTTTTATTCGGGTGCTTTATAACTGCAACATTCTGATGGGATTTTTTTGAAAACGTGTTTGCTACACTCCGTCTTTGAAGACGCATTGGGAATTTTCGAAACAATAAAATATACTTAAGTGTACTGTACACAATAATTCCGTCTACTGTTGCATAAAACCCACTTCATCATCACAATTACGCGACCAAAATGTTTTACAAATTATCTGCCAGCTTGTAATCTAATACTCACCTTAACGGGGTCATTTATGGTCTTACATAATTGCTACGGGTATACGTGGTAGATGTGACTCAACGGCATTTAAGCAAGGTCTCGTTAAATACGATGTATTCATTGCGTGTGTACTACGTGTGACTGCAGTAGAAGTCACTTAGACAAACCCGAGAGAAGTGCGGTCTTCAGAATGTAGGAACATTTATCTGAATGCGTCCAGAAATCCGTGGCACCGGAGGGCAGCCATTTCGGTAAAGCACAAAACAACCAATGTCCACAATCATTGGACACGTTCTGACAAATGGTCACATTATGGACTCAGCCTACGCAATCGGCACCCTACTGCGTCAACCTGACCAAAGGTTATTTGCAGTTTGTTGGGACAGTAGAAATCAATCGAATGTGACCGGTCTTGTTTGTTTGGAAATTATTGTTTGTTAATTTGACCCTGTCTTGAACCTATTGACTTCTCCTAACCCACCGATTAAATGTCTACCCCTCCTGCCACAACTGTTCGACACAAAGCGTCAATTTAATGGTAAATTTGGCACGAACGAGTTTATACAAAAAACAATTACATCAACAGCTCTCGGTGTCCTGACTGGTTCAGATATTTATTAGTTTCAGTCAATATTTTGTTTGAAGTTACAGAAGTAAGAAAAAAATACGGAAACATTTTTGATAAACTTCTTTATCGGTTATGTACATGCGGTTTTTCGTATAACGAAATGTATTTCTTAAAGTAGTGTACAATTTCTTGCTGTCAGTCTGCCCTGAGAAGCGGCAGTTGGATCATATTTATTTCACTCGGTTCGTCAAGTGTTCCGGTGCAACAGTGCGACACGACTGTTAAGTTTATGTAATTATACTTTTACATCAAACCATGTTAATGTGATGCTTTTGTGTGGAGCTTCTCA
Source organism: Paragonimus skrjabini miyazakii (assembly GCA_014338405.1). NCBI lineage: Eukaryota > Metazoa > Platyhelminthes > Trematoda > Plagiorchiida > Troglotrematidae > Paragonimus > Paragonimus skrjabini miyazakii. The sequence continues at coordinate 69,167 of JTDE01000818.1, forward strand.
TTCTCTTTGTTTTTTCAACTTTCTGAACAAAAATGTGGCACCTCAGTTTTTCACATAAACGGACGTTTAGATCAGGGCTCTGCAGCTCTCAAGTTTCAGCGCGGCTCCTATGTAACGTCTCTAAATTAGTTTTTTTTGATCATTTTAGGATCACTTGTCTATTGAATGTATCAAATACGAATTACGTCTTTAACGGCCGCTATTCGTTGAGCATATTTCCACTTACTCAACTAAAGCATCATAACGCCTTACTTAGTTGTCCTGTATACTTTACGTTCAAGTAATTAATTCACACTTCACGCTCCTCACATGTCTAATGGTAGCATCGTCATCATTATTACAGCCATGAGGCTGACCAAAATGTACTGTGGCTCGGACCGCCGCTCACCTGGACGGTGACGTGAAATCTCCTAGAAAAAAACGTTAACAAGAAGGCTGAAAATTATTAAAGGAAGACTAAGAGGAAGAACTAGAAATGGTATGAATACAAGTACGCCATTTACTGCGACACATCGCCATCTCGGATAGCATCTCTAACCAGCGGTTTGAGTGATCACGAAGACCCCATCCAGGCGACACCTACCCACTTTGTTCAATGGAGCAGTCAAGGTCTTCATATTTTGTGACCACGTAGTTGCTTAATTACCACGTGGATTCACCCAGTTGTTGGTGGTCTCACTATATAATGCCTGATTCGGTTAATGCTCGGCTGATATACGGGGTACGTAACCTTGCCGTTGCAGACTGTGCACCGTGAATAGTTCACCAACTGACCGCACATCCCGAAGGTTCCGGAATGTGCGCAGGTAAATGGCCATGTTGCTTACGCAATCAGTCCACTTAATATGGACCGATTGGCGGAGACAACGATGGTCAAACACAAGAAGCCTGTTGACATCTTCCTTGAGAACAGGGCATTATTCCGAACCATAGGGCAAAGTGGAACGCACACAGGCATTATATACTCTTCCTTTCAGCGATAACCGGACGTCTTTTCGACGCCACCGATGACGCGGTTTGGCAAAGGCGACTCGTGCCTTTGCTATCCTTGCTGATATCTCATCAGCAATATTACAGGCTGACGAGATAGTGCTACCCAAGTAGGTGAAACTGTCCACAGTCTGAAGCGGATTACCTGCAATGAAGAAAATAGGAGTTGAAGTTCCCCAGTCTTAAAGCAGCACTTTGCATTATGAAGGTGCGAAGCACATTCCATACAAACCAGCCCGGTTACTCACCTTGTTCAGCATGATCTGCATGTCTTCGACAGAGGTGCGAAAGAAAACAGTGTCGTCCGCGCACTCCATATCGGTCAAGGAAGAAGCTAAACACCAAGTTTATTGGACTCCTCAAGTGCACTCTCCAGAATATCGTCCTTGACAGAATTGAACAAGAATGGGGAAATCGGAAACCCTTGACAAACACCACTGGAAGTGACGAACGCCCGAGACAGTTGTCCATAAACTCTCAACCTGCTTGCAGAGTAAGCACACAGTGATCTCAAGAGATTCACTTATTTCCCTGGTACTCGCTCTCAAGGAACACAATTACAGAAAAAGTTAGAAACAGTTGAGGTATACCCACTTTAAATCTACCATGGCAGCACAAACATTTAATGACTTTAAACGATGAGTGGTTGTAAACCTTTGTGAAGCTAGTCCGAATCTCCAGTTAGCTAGGCCATCGGACCAACTTCGCGGTGGTGTGAAAAGTCTAATGCTAACACTAACAAGTCTTTACATTGCAATGTTTGTTTACTTGACAACTGAGTCCGAGTCACACTTCCATTTCCACGATCTAATTAACAAGGTCTTCTTTTGACTTGTGCCTACATGATTCATACCATATGTAGAACGGGGGTCTTTGTACGTTAGTGTCCAGCATATTCGTTTCTCAGTTATTCTATGCTCCCGTACTGCAGTTCACAGTGAAATTTCAACAATCTCACTGTTTCTATCGACACAACTAATTGTGCCAGTCCAGTATCCAGTACTGAGAGAGTAATAAGCATTTCGACTTCCTGCATTTTCCTGAACATAATTCATAAAATGGTTGAAATTGGTTCCTGTTGTAGTTCCTGTATACAGTGGCAACATCACACAATTTAACACACAAGTCAAAAGGCTCAAACTGACACGAACTGATCATTAAAAAGACGATTTTAACACATCAAGCCTTAGAGCCTCTTGCCTACTCTCGTCAAAGATGACTGGCTCTGTGACCAAATTAACTGACTAACCATATCAAGTTCATTTCTGTCTTGTGATTCATGTGTCCCCTACTAGGCGCAACTAACAATTCCAGCCTACAACTGACCCCTATCTGCGCATACAACCTGTGACCGGTTACCCTCTGGTTCGTTCAGCTGACTATATCTAACATGTGTAAACTACCATCAGATATGTTACGGTCTGAAGAAGCTTCACTGGTATGAGTGAATTGCTACCAATAAGCCAGATTACTTGTTGACCATCAAGTGCTTACAAACTCAATTTGAGCTATTTGTTCGATCGACGTGATCGTACACAACGAGACATTTTATCACCCATTATTTCTTGAATACCAAATGTTGCAATATGGCTGGTCATAAGCGTAAGTACGTACTGATCTGATATATCTTTCTGAACATCCCACTTGTAATTGTGTAATCCAGATCGGTTTTCATAATCTACTTTCTATTTTTAGCTTGATAGTTGAATACTGAGTGTGCTATATTCCTTCATCTCTTCGGATGCAATAGATGACAGACGTTTTGTTTGCGTCATCTGTTTCATCTCGTTATCTAACTGAATGAACATTCCATCTTCAAGGCTTATATTTACAACGACCTTTGTAAAATCGCCTTAAACATGTTGAAGTAAAATGCAAGCGATCATGTTTTGAGCTCTGTATGTGTCAGTCTTTCAGCCGGTTATGTGTATCCATACCTTGGGGTAATTAAGTGATCTAGCGTAGCCAAGTTCAAACGAGTGAATATTGTGTAGCGCTGTGTATTCGGAAGTTTATCACACCCTTCTAAATAGAGGCACCATCGGCAATGTGCATCATTTTTCACTAGGCCTGCTTGTCCACTGTAATTAAACTAGCTCATTTTCAGAAAACCATTGAAGTCTCCATCAAAACACACTGAATTTGTACTGACGTGAGCTTAATTGGTGTCGAATTATATCAGCTGTCATTAGACTATACAAGTACCCAATCTGCAACCGACAACATTGTTGAGCTTTAGTAGGGTCCAAAACTGCATTGGCATGCAACTTTTCATGGAAGGGGGGTATTTTATAAAAATTATCCATTGCAACCTTATCTGCTTTCATACTGTAGTCACATTCTGGTTGTTAGTAAAATTTGAGCTGTTTTAACGGCACTTGCAAAATGAACGTATAACAAATGTGAACCACCTTAAATAAGGGAACCAAAAACCTTGTTTGATAACGCTCGACTATTATTTAACCTATACAATTTTGATAAAACTGATGATTGTCAGGTAGTGATAAAATGATCTTAGATGATACAACAAAACCAATAAATGTTGAAGCAAAATTAGTTTGGAATGCTATCCCAATGAGTATCCACCGGACGATCTAGTTGCCATATAAATTGCATGGCCAAAGCTCGTGAATAGCAATCCAAACGTTAGATTACTTTAATTGAGAAAACCTTTAGGGATATCATGAACTGAGTCATTTCAAAGCTTCTACATTCTGAAATGCATACTGAAAGGTCCGCTTTCAAACTAAATAGCTGACAGGTAAACAATGCCATTCTATGGATCGATACGTTGCGTAGCTGTATGAAAGGAACTATCCAGTATTTGGATTACTAGATAGCCATGCATTCTTTGCAGGACCTCAAGAAGAATGCACTGACACATCAAACAACTAATTGAAAGAGACGGTTTTAAAAAAAGTTTTATTTAGCACAAAAAATTAGTAGAATGAACCATATCAATTCAATGGATTAATTCGTAAGATAGTAGGCAAGATTTACGAAATTTTGTTGGTGTGTCTTAAAAGTCAGCAGTGATGGACGAGTTTTGAAATTGTTTTTCATCACAATCGGTAGCATTAAGTAGTCGTGGATTTCTTTAATGTATAATGTGAACCGCACGTTTTAGTCACAGATTTCGTGAACAGGTTTTTAGATTAGCATCCAACGGAATTGTAGACGGAATCGGTCTATCATTTTTTTCAAACAGTTTGCATTCAAAGTTAACCTAAATACGAAAACGAATTGCGAAACGTTTTCAACAGATAATGTGATATTTTGAAAAACTATGAAACAATATTATGAAATGTAAACATTCGAAGTAGAATTCCGTTAGCCCATATTAAATGACCGCCGTATCATAAATGTTCACGCAGGATGGTATGACGTTCCACGAGCATAGTTGGGTCACAGTCTTAAGGGAAGTAATTTGAGTGTGAATAGGGACTATGTTATAGCTTTCTGTCTTGGCTACTTCATGGTTAGTCCAAACACTTGTGAACAAAAACACGTTGAATAGTCGTAAGTTGTGTACAATTTGCAGTAGTTAACCAAAACGTCCGCTTAGAGTCATCATGGTGGAGCGTTTTCACAATATCCGTTACGACTGCGTTGTTGGCCAGATCGGTTAGCAGCTGCAAGGAAAGATGTTCTCTGATCAGTTTGCGCAAGCGTCTTCTTGTCCACTCTACGGAAGCGGTTGAACAACAGGAGGATAAAGAACATACACGCATAGATTTGTAGGTGACAAACAGTTTCCACCTCACGTTCATGAGATCTTGGGAGGAAAGACAAGTCAGTCATATGTTATGATCAGTTAAATGGCTAAGTATAATGATCAAGGTATCATTTTGAATAGCAGGTGAACAGGTAAATTTATGTCCACTATGACTGTATTATAATGTAAATCAATGATGTTCATGTATATGTAAATTTTTTAAAGCGTAACGAAGGCATTAAGCTATTGGGCAACTAACAGTGAGTCTTTATGTTGGATACATTCATACCACTTGAGTTTTAGTATTAAAGACTCAGAGTAACATTAAGCATAAATCTATATATATATATAGACAGAGAAATTACTGGCGTAACTTATTTCATAGGACGGCTGAACTCATTTCACCTGCTGACCTTCCGCTATATTATATGCATCTGTTCGTCCGGAATCTACCGGAATATTGCAAAAAATTGACAGTTATATATTCCCACTTAGAAAACGAATCTGCTTGCGTCAGGTACGAAGATGTATTCGGAAATGTTCATTTTTCGTGTTATCGAAATGTGACCAGGTGTCAGAGGACGTCTGCATGTTTGTTTACATACAAGTATAAATCACTAAATTCCTATTCATTTTGTTGGTAGTATAGACCTCGAGGTTTCTCACAGTCGCTTTATCCCATCCTTCTTTTGTTTTCTTATATATTTTTGTGTTGATGTATGTTTTTCAATAAAACATTTGCGTTCCAGACAACAGGAAAGATCACGTTTTCTACGCTCTGATGACTACTTCAGATTCAATCACTGGCGTTTATGGCTTGTGTGCCTTCCGTTTAAGCGATGTTGATTTGGCCTTGAATTATGACCGGCTGTTCACCTGGCAATCTGCAGATGTACCATCTGAATCATGGCTGGAAAGATTTTTGAGAAACATCACTCCATTCTCACATCCGTCGGAAGGAGATGGAAGCACACTGAGACAAACAACGTACGGAAAATCGGTTGGCGAAAACATCCGTGTAATTTCACAAACTCCAATGACCCAAGCAATCACTAACGCATCAAAAGTATGTCCTTGAGCTATTAATGCATCTCACAGTATTTCAGTATGAATCGCTAAATCCTCATTTTCTGTTGGAGGGTGTCATTTGAAGTAGGTAATCGTAATGTAGAGATTATAATTATGTTCCCACTGAAAACAATACGTCGACCTGTGCATTAATTACAAGCGATTTTTACTGAGCAGATACTTACTATTCGGTCAGTTGTACAGTATTCAGGATACATCTCTTCAAGGCACCTGCATAAGAGGTTAAATTTCTGCAGAAACAAACGGTTTGAATCTAACAGAGTTTGAACTTTGGCCCAATGCTTTTTTGGGAACCCACCATTGACAAAAAGAGCATGACGTAGCTTGAGAGGTGGCACACATCCACAACCAGCTGAGCTAAATCAGACCACGCAATGATCAGCCCTCAGAGTCATTCATACCGCTCAAGATGATATATAAAAGGCTGACCAACTGCAGCCTGTTGCCCTTCTAGTCTAGAGTTGAAAGGTGTACGTAATTGTTTCGAAAATCTTTGTTAGCTGTCGTCGCTGCAACCTGCTGGCTGCCTTGTAGTGCAAGCTTTTGAACAGGAAGCTGACTGTTCTGTGTGTGATATACACTTCAGGCTACCTCAGGGCCACTCCTATTGGTCTCGCTGGAGTAAGTGCCATCTTGATCTCAACGGCTGCATCACCACTGATGCATTCTGCTCTTGCTGTTAACACTCTTCTGCCCGCGCAACAGGTCTGTTTAGGTTAAGTCGTTACGCGACACAATTTCAGAGATCTTTCTATTGCGTCATTTTATGCCGTGAATGAGAGCAGTAATATCTCTGATATGAAAACCTTCAACTCGGGCCTAGGTTAGCACGTTAGGTCGATGCATAGTTATGATGTAATCATTTTCACCGAGAAAATGTGCATTTAACAGGTTAAATTAAAAAATCTTGGAATTATTTACTTGACAGTTTTGGGTTGGCATTACATCAACCTGAAAATGAGGGGCAGCCGTTCTGACCATATGCTGAGTGTTGGTCATTTCTAGCCAGCATTAGATTCTGACGTTCAGTTGCCCAAATGTACCTGGTCTCAGCTGTTAGTTTCAGGTGACTTTGCTCCATTCTGACCTACTCTTTATAGTGAGGCACATGTTCACTCCCGGATTACGCACTGGTGTTTCATCTCTTTTGCTGTTAATGTTGTTTCATTGCGACCTCACCGAAAATAAGGGCTGTCAACAGACTGACGGGTCAGAAGGTCAATCCTCCGTCGTGGAGCCGTAACCCAGCAACTTCAATCTTGAGTACTGCATCAGCTACTGGACCTGAATCGCAAAGAACAATCAAGCGGTCGGCCCTATAAACGACGATATAACGGGTCACGGGTAAAACAGATACTGTATTTTAAAACAGTCTTTAGAGTCGTCTGGAGCTAAACAGAACCATTTTCATGGCATTTAATATAACAGCTTATGCAGTGATGCCAGATAAAAGCCCAGGCAGGGCCTGATCGTCGATCATGTGACTTAACTAAATGAGGGAGATAAAGAACTGATAACCTCTTTTTCATACAGGTCATCAAGAAACTTTCCAACCTGATCAGATACGCCGTCAGCGACGGAACTGAAATGATCATTCACAATAACTTTTGAAGAGAAAAACAAATTGACGGATAGTTTTGTTGATGTCCTGCTCTCAGTGCAGCGCAGATTGAGGTATCCTGGTCAACAGATTTCAAACCATTCGTTGCATGTGATTTTCACCGCTGTATTTCGACCCTCAAGCGTAAGAGAGCAATTAATCCTTATGATCTCATGACAACAGTTTTCAGAGAAGTTGACGCGGAACCAGTGCACAGTATGATTCGGGCGTTTTAGCCAATGTGGACGACTGACCGCGTACCCCTGTATTAATGTCACGCGAAAATGGTATACACGTCCAGTAAGTCCCATAGCTTAGCTTCAGTCGTAACTATGTTTTTGACATCCACTGCACTTCATTGAAATACTGTGGTAGGACAAGAAGACGTTTTGGGGAAACAATCTAAGCCTCTTCCTGGTCACCGGTTGCGGCTTTCCACTAGCAAACAGTAACTTTTTAGACCATATTGATGTAATCGGTTCTTCATATCAGTCTGCAACTTCAGATTGATTTAGACGCAGAGATCTTTGCGATCAAATATTGGAACGTGCTATTGCTTCATTTTTACACTTCGGTTCAGGTTAGTCTCTACGGTGAACTGTCTTAAAGTTTCGGCGCTAAAAGTGACTTATATCGAAGGTCTTCACTTTCACCAATTTTACTGTTTTATCTTTGACAAACTAATGGATGAATATCCGAGGTATCCACAAAATATCTGCATCCACCTCCTGTCCGCTGGAAAAGTATTGGATGTATTGCCGCCTGATATCTTCAAGCTCTTTCAAATACTTCGGAATGCTGATTGATTGTGCATACTGAAGTCCTACAGGATGTTGGCCGTTTCATCTACTCAGGTAATTGTATCGATACCGGGGTGACTTCGGAAGTAAAACAGCAGTTTGTGTCCTCAATAATGGGGTAATATTTTCCAACCTAGAACATCTCTGGCGGCAGGGAACAACTTTCTGGAGCTTTGGGATCAACGACACAGGACGGTCGTGACAACCACACTAGTCTACGTCTAAGAGGTTTAGTCGATGACAGCAGAAGAGGTGAAAAATCTTCATATACTTGAGTGTCACTGTCTGCGTTTCACCATTTGTGTGAGTTGATACTGTGGGGTAAGCAAAGATGGGGTTAAGAAGAGGATAGCGAGTGCAAATGAATCTTATTTTTTGAGTATGTTTGCACACAGACTTAAGTGTCTAGGTCATGTACTGTGGATACTAACCAGTTGCTCGCAATGCGTACCACTTTTTGTCCATGTCCAGGCCAACTATGGAACAAATGGCAAATCTCGTATAGAAAAATAAAAGACGGTTCTAGTAGCCGTGCTTCTGTAAATCAGATCTATCTCATAAGTCGGGGCTATCGTGACTCACAGATTCGGTACGTGGATAAACTTGGAGCGATGGTGACTAGTCGAAGTTAGTTTACTTGTTTGTACGCAAGGTGGAATATCCTTTATATCTGAGTTTAGATGGACGTTCTAGTTAGACAGTGCCATCTGAATCCTTTCTTCTGTTTCCCATCCAAAAACTTTTTCTGTTCGGTGTTATGGCGGTTGGACTTCATTGTGAACAGCTGATGTGTTTTTGTCTACAATGCAGACGTTTGTGGTGGCGATAATGATGATAGTAATTCTTTGATTGTGCTAGCAGCAGAAAATGGCTGATCGAATGCGGAGTTTGTGAACAGTTTTATTCTAGCTTCCTATTAATCAAAACATCCGACAAGTATTCTTTGATTTTCACCCTGATGTTTTGATATGAATATACAACCACAATCTTTTAGACGTGTCCCTCGAAGACGTTACCAGAGTACTTCGCACGGTTTGCCACTCAGCACCCTCAAGTGGCCAGCTCCGTGTTGGCTTTTACACCAAATTCAGCTGACTCAAGATCAGCAGAAGCTCTTGTTTACTTTCGTTTGCCAACCCGAATTGAACATGCGGTTGAAATTGGCAACCCCACAAGCCTTGTGGTAGATTGGTCCAGGAAATCGACAGACGTAGACAAAGTATTTATCGGAACAGGTAAGACGATCATGTGTTTCACTAATTTTTAATGCAGCATAGTATTGCAGTGTATGCTTTTGTTCATATTCCTTGATGAAAAATATGCTACACTGAAGGATTAACTCTAAATAGGGAGGTAAACGTCATCCACATGCTAAACTCAGGTTACGAATAATGTATGTGTGCTCACTTTAAACGAAAGCAAACTCAACGCCATCATCAATGGTTACAAAATACGAAGTCAGTATTCAAATAGGTGACAACCAGAGCTCCACGTATGCCTGTATGTGTTTTCATTAAGTGGCAATATTGTGAAGCTAGTTGGTGGTTAAAATACTTGAACATTCCAGACTGAAACTTCAGAGTCTGATGCAGTGAGTTTCCTAGTCACTAGCCAAGGCTTATGTTGAATTTCATGCAATTCAGCCTATTAGTTACTAGGATGAATGTATTGTCAGTTGACAGGTCAGCCAGGGTCGTGGCTGTATTCTTGCCGGAAGATGGTGTGAATACCGAAGAGGAGTTTTCTGATTCTTTTGATAAGTAACCAAATTATAACACTCCCGTTGGTTAGTACTGAGAATGACATGACAAGGAAAGTTCGCACAATTGGATTCTGAGTAAGCTTTAATGAAGTTATGTCATAGGCAATTCAACAAACCATACTATTTGTATTTTGAAACCGAAATAAGCACTACCCCGTATATTTTGTTCTTTTTCTTCACTTCTCCGATCAGAATCATTGTTGTTAGCTCCTCACTATAGACAACCAATAAGTGGTCATGGTTTGTTGACCTCAGATAATCTTTTATTCTCAAGGCTTAATGTTGGAGAACATTGGCTGTCCGACTAGCCTATCCGGAACAAGAATCTATCGTCCCTCCAATTGACTTATTTTCTAAACCAGCTAAGCAAGTCTCGAGGCAAATTCAAAATGTTCATGCTTCCATTAACAGATATAGATGCCTACGTCTCTATAGGTTCTCCTATATGACTAGAGTGGTCCTGTGTACTTATAACATGGATTGTTGTAACGTCATGAGAATTCTAGGTGGCCAAATTTTGCGCCCCAGATGAGTGCTTTGACTGGAGACAGACACTTTGCATATTAGGTAACCGGTGGCTAAATCTCTGAGAATCGGCAAACGAATTGCATGACGTTAACAGAAGGCTAAAACAAAATTGAAGACTAAAATACAATAGGAAAACACATAGTGTTCAACCTCCAAGGATCATCAGGACTTCAAATGTTATGAATTGCATGATGGCATATATGTGTTATTTCTCAGCTCATTCGTGTATTAATCTGTTGGCTAGTGAATCAGTTTATTGACGGACGAATAGCTGTCATTTCTGAATTTATCTGATATACCAAGTGGTCATTTTGGAGCTTTACTGTCATGACTGATACATATTAATTAAACTAGTATATCAAAAAATGCACGTTTATTTAACAGGAACCAACTGACCTTATTGTAGTATCTACCAGTGTAATCAATTTTTCATTTTCAACTGGTGGTTATGTTAACTGTCCGAAGTCTTCAAAGACGTTTTATTCTAACAACCAGATATCTAGAAATTATGGGCACAAGTAAAACTAAACATTTCCGTGAACATTTCCATAAAATAAGTTGAGTTGAAATACAAATACCAACATAGAATTCCTATCAAAACACGAGTGCCCCTAAAATATTGCGCGATTCATTGAACCAGTGATTGAAACATACTCGTAATTAGTGTCGGTCATACTTTTGAAAGTATCTTTCAACTTTGAACGCACCATGTCGGTAAGAGATGAGTAACACTAGACACGGACACGCCTTGTCTGCATAATTCTCATTTCTCTTGTCACTTAATGAGTAATGAATTCACCCAATCTGTTCAGACCCGACGCACGTTGACATAACCAAGTCAAATCTTGCATGATCTTTTGTTATGATTGCTTCCTCTGCAATAGTTTTTCGAAAAGCCATCCAAGATAGTTAATTTGTTTGGTATTACTTGTCCTTTGCACACCCTTTAGCAAAATCGTGTTACACCCGACACTGAAATCATTCAACTCTATTCGTGCTAAACCCGTTGCGGATATTTCACAGAATACGGATGGCAGCACCATAAACATTGCATTAAAAGATATCACAAAGAGTGAACCGGATTTTAAGCGATATGTTACGGTAGTTTGCAAAGTGAACTTAACCGGACTATTAATCGGAATGATCAACTGAAAGTAAACCAGTGTCATAGACCATCACTCGCCTTGGCTGCTTGCATTACCGAAGGATCAAGAGACCAATCGTGACATACCAGTTGCGTTGGATTTAGGATGACCATACAAGTTGGTCACAAGTCAATGGTCACAACTTAAAAGAACTGAAGGGGTGATTTAATTCTACTAATCACGTCAACGGAATCATTGTGTAAATGGAGTTTGCATAATTCTCTGTACCACACCGAAGTGACGGGTCATTAGGTGATGAGTGATCGTTTGGTCAAAACTTATTCGTGTCATTTTATATCCATACCCCGTGACGAAGGACAGTGTGATAGCGCACAAATCCAACGTCACTCTGGAACTGAACAACCATTTATACTATTAGATTTTTCGCTATTCTTCACAATTCCATTCTATCTTTTTTCTGACGTCAAATATGCAACCAAAGATAGACTCTGTTTTCTGTACCACTTGAGTTTTCCCATAAGTTTGAGCACGTGTAAGGTGAGTATGAAGTGTACGCCGCAACTTATCCGAGGGAGTCTTACTGATTACTCGGAAGCTTGGGATTAAGTTACCATTCCCGGGGTTAATCGAAATCCTTACTTCCTAGCGCTGGAGAAGGACTGGGCAGAATGGAACGGTTTACGATTACTTTTGTCTGTTCCACTGAAACCGAAGAATGATTCGAACGATTCGAGCCATAGTGCAGCATTCGTCGGAACGTGGAAAATGGAAAATCAACTAACTTTCTTCTTTGCAACTGACAACCATGAGCTGTATTCTTAACTGAAGAACCTGGCCTATCCGAACGCAACAGCTTAGTTGTCGGCCGATGAGGTGAAGAAAGCATTGCCACAGCAGATACTTCACGTCAATTTCCAAGCCGCAGAACATTCGACGTGCTGTTTACTTATGAATTCAACGGACAAGACGTTCCTAAGTTCCTTCTGTAAATGCGAAAGCAGACTGTCTGTGTGGCCCGTTGAGTACTTGTGTCAGTGATACTAATCTTGTCAAACACGTGGGGACTTCCCAGGAAACCCAGAACATCTTCAAACAAGTAGATGACGCGGAGGGTTCAAACGCTTCACTCATTCAAAAATCCAAGATTCAGCCTACAATCAGAATTCAACCGCCGAACAGGTTTTCACAGCCTCCTCAATTGCCAACCAGTAATCATGACCGACAGAATATAAATTATGTCCACTAATTCCTGCCGATATCCTGATTTTAATTGCCATTCGTTAAGCAAATCTGTTCAAAATCGGTCAGAAATGCCACTGAGGTCAACTTAGAAAGAAAAATTTTCAAAAACAGCTACGTCTGTACAAAGGCTGTATTTGAATTTCATGGCTTAATAGTTTATTTATAGACAAGTCAGAAACAGTTATTATGCACATTGCATCTCTCAAACACATTTCGTTGCGTCTCATCAGGTACATACTGCAGTCCGTGAGTTTATATAGCAAAGTTCAATGAGCATTGTGAAGCTTAACAACAAAATCAACAGCCACGCAAACACACACAAATCAATACACATCAGTTACCAGGGCAATCTCGTACTGACGAACAAGTCTTTGTGTACGCAAAGTGGTGGCTTCCATTTGCTAATTGCTACCGCCACCGCGAACCGGAGAAGCCTTCGATTTTTGTTGCGTAACGTATCCAGAACACCTTCTCCAGGTTCAGTTGGAGTCGACAGGTCAACGTGTTTTCAATACAAGGGCAATGTCATCACCCTTGTACGGCAAATGGAGATAGACATTTAGTTTGGGTACTGTTGAACACGTCTCGGCGGCCGGCTTTTGTGTGCTGAATTTCTCAACAAATGCCGATGAATAGCCATTTTCTTCAAGTGTGGTTCTCAACAATGACATCTCTTTGGCCAATGTTTCTCTTGAATAGATTCTTCTTTCGCGATAGAACAAGGTCCTCATCAGACCCCGCTTGTACTGGATTGGCACAAAACTGTGAAATTTCAGGTACTGTCCAGTCCAAGTGTGTTTCCGTTAGACGGACCGCAGTAAGCAACCGTTGTTCTGACGCTTCATGATAATATCCAAAAACGCCTGGGTTTCATTCTGTTCGTGCTCAATGGTGAAGCCTATTTTGGGATTCACCTGATTCACTGAGTCGAGCATACTCGTTGCCACCTTCTTGGTATCGGTAATTATCAACACATCATCCACATAACGCCGATGGAAATGAGCCTGACTGATAACAGCGTCTGCGTTCTGCTCCAGGTGGGCAACGAAAATATCGGCTAATAGCGAACCGAGTAGACTGAACATAGCCACACCATCGATTTGTGTATAGCTTGTTCCCTAGAAGTAGAACTTTACGTTCGCTGTGCATTGTACGAGAAGGCGTTCTGGCTCAGACGTAGGCAGTCCTATGTTCAATTGATGTGAGTCAACATACTGACAAATTATACTAACCGTCTGCATCAGAGGGACATTTGTAAACAAGGAGGCGATGTCCAAACTGGTCATATGTTTGTTGTTGCAGTCCAAACCATCAAGTAAATTGATTAGTTCAAAACTATCTCTCACAGTTTTTCGAACCATCGATTGTCTAACGGACTGAAGAAGTTGAGCTTGCCACTGTGCCAACTTGTGTTGTGGTGAACTGGAGATGGATAGTATTGGCCTCAGTGGTACACCAACCTTGTGAAGTTTGGGCAGGCCATATATTTGAGGAGTATGTGATCCTCTAGGTGTAATCGACTTTGCCTTTGACTGATCGATGAAGTGTCCCTTCAGCAACGCCTGCACTTCTTTGTTAATTCGTCGTTCGATTTCTGCAGCATTGTCTGCTGAATTATCCTGACGGAATTTGGTTGTGTCATTTAATAGTAGCTGCATCCGTGATATATAGTCAGCCTTATTCACAACCACAACGCCGGAGCCTGTCTGGTTGAAGGGTTATCAGCTTTTCATTGGTTCGTAACTCAGAAAGGGCATCAGTATGATTCGGAGTCAGGATTGTGTTCTGCGTGGAGGACGTAAATCTGTATTGGTGCTTAAGGTCGACTACCCCGGCTTTAAACCAACTGCGAGCGTCTTCTGATACCGGATTGAGTTGTGAGGGCTGGTCAAACAGAAGCCCGAATTGGGCCTGTGACTCGATGTTATTGTTCTTCTTCGGGGGTATAAAAATATGCGACCACAAGATAAGGCTTCCAATTGAATACTGTCACATACCTAGCCGGATTTTCAGGAAATACCGAGTCTGTTAGATTGTGTCTTAGTGACTTCTGTAGATTACTGAGTGTATTTATTCTCGCCTGCTTAACCTTTTCACTATAAAAGTTGAACTTAATGCTGCAGATAAGGCTGAGTTTCTCAAAAATCCATCGGTTGGAACTGTAGAGTCTGGTTAGCTTGGTCACTTGATCTGCGTTATTTCCATGTATTATTTTGTCAGACGACGTAAGTTGGAAACCGTGGGTTGAATGTTTTCGTGCCGAGGACGTTTGTGTTAATATAGTGGAAAGGAATTAAGCTGAAGACGTTGACCATACAATGACAATCGGTAGCAATTAGCAAATGGAAGCCACCACTTTGCGTACACAAAGACTTGTTCGTCAGTACGAGATTGCCCTGGTAACTGATGTGTATTGATTTGTGTGTGTTTGCGTGGCTGTTGATTTTGTTGTTAAGCTTCACAATGCTCATTGAACTTTGCTATATAAACTCACGGACTGCAGTATGTACCTGATGAGACGCAACGAAATGTGTTTGAGAGATGCAATGTGCATAATAACTGTTTCTGACTTCTCTATTCAAATTTTTGACGGGAATAGGTTGCTTTGCAGGTTATTTATAGATGCCAACCTTTTAAAATGGTATGCAATAGTTATGAAGCCGGAGGGAATCTTGAAGGTTCAGCGTAATGCAAAGTGTTTTCTAAAACCAACCTGACAAACGCATACCTACGAATTTCACTGGAGTCTAATTCTGAGGCATTCACTACTATTAACATGTCATGGTGATTACTTCAAAATATTTTTACCTTTCGGTGTACAAATCTGGACCAGAACATTCCAGGCTGTTATGGATAATGTGACTGGCGATTCACAAGAAGTAGGTGCATATTAATAAAGTGTAGCCGCCTATGTAAACAAAGTAAAGAAGTTCGCTTCTGGAGTGACCCAGAAATGAGCAAAATCCCCTAAGGGATTGTTTGCAGTACGAGAGTTAACATTTCTTGGCATCACCATATATGTAAACAATACAGGCCGGATCCTGATCAGAATAAAGTTCTAGTTACAACTACATCACCAAAGAACCGAGAAGAGCTGTGATCAGTAATCAGCTGTCTTCAGTATTATTCTTGTTATATACCGAACTTCAGAAGAATCGTGACCAATGTTCATAGTTCGAATGCTGTACTCAAAAAGACAGTAGTCTCCTCTAAGGGTTAATAAAAACGGCTGTTATACTGCGTAAACCAATTCATTCATTTCAAGTGTCCATATCGGAAGCAATTTCGAACAGTTATCTGCATTGCCTGATGCTTTGATAAAATGGAACGGAGATATTCACGAACAAAATAGAACGACGTGCTCTAAACCTCCAAGGGAAAATAAGCTGAATCTAAGACGGAATTATTGAATGCCTGACAGATCTAAAATAACCTGCCAGAAAAGGGGGCAAAACAGAAGCCTTAATCCTCTAGAATAACGCAATTGCTCATCCGAATTGTTTCCGAACCAAATCAAAAGATTAGTGGGGAAAAAACGATTTCTTTCATCCCCCTAGAATAAATGTACGTGACAGGAAAAAATAAGTGCGTACACAGTATATTATGACCCGCAAATATGTTTTAAATCAGACGGGTGCAGAGTAGTCACTGAAAATAGTGAACAAGGTCATCAACCGCCCGATAGTCCTCGCTGATTAACGGTCGGATTTGTGAAAAATACAACCTAGCTTACCTTTGGACTGTTTTAAGAACTTTTGTCAATTTTGGCGTTTTTAGGGAAGAATGTTGAGCTGCGTGACCAAACACTAGTTGTGTGCTAGGTAGCAAAATAGACTGTATAAATATTTGTCCAATAATAATTATAAAACTATTAAATTTCGTCATACTTACTTGATTTCCAAACTCTGACTGCTAAATTGTCCGCAATAACGATACGGTGATGAAATTGATCCTACGAGCTCAGAATTACGGAGTAATCCGTTGTCCTGGGAAACAGTTTTCACAAGCTGATTTTCTGTCATGATATTCTAACTCTTCAGCTGTCGAACGTTTTCTCTGTGTCACTTCTGAGAGGAATTTTTCATGTCAACCAAAAAACTACTATAGTATGACTATTTTCACAATGATCAAAGGCTAATGATCGAGTATTCAGAAGAAGCACACAGAATTGTTCTTGAACCATTAGGAGATGTCAATAAAGCCTGATGATTTGTTGTTTTAGAGAAAAGAGTTCGCTTTTCCATTACCGGCAATAAAGGCTTTAGTGGACGATTCCCACAAAGGTTTACTAAGAAGGCAAAGATGAAATCATTGTCTAGACAGATTTTTTGGCAGCAGGACATGGATAAGTATATCAAAATTTCGTATTCGTCATCACCACAGCCAACCGTACGTTAGTGACTGCCACTGATACTTAACTGCCATACAGGCATGAAGAAGAAAACAAACACAGCCTAGAAAGAAAAACGGAACAAAGTGGGAGAGGACACAACTATTAAAAATGCCACCTTAAGATTCAGAGTATTAACCTCAAGATGTCCACATCTTTGCAAACAAACATCTGGGCTTTGATTGAAAAAAGCAAGTCATCGGTAAACTTCCCATACGGCTTTCACTGCCACGCGTCATCAAGTGCACCTACTTCACAAAAATCAGTCAAACAGTAACATTCACATCACTGGGCTCGACTGACCGCTACCTCATCTGCAGTCTCCAGATCTGAACTCGACGAGTCGTGAGCGACTCATCCTATAAGACGAACTCGGCTTACGTTCAACAAATCCCCCATGAGCATCTTTATTTCTCTGTGCGGGTCATCACCTTTCCATTTCACACTTTAAGCCAGTCGACCGCAGCGTAAGACAAATAGTGGCGAACGACTACCTGTCACCCACAGTACCTGACCTAGCCATTTATCTCTATGTAAACGTTATAACTGAACGAAATAATTCGTCTAGCAGTCACCACCATATACCTACTTCCTAACCACTTCGTTGCATAACCATTCATGTCAACCACTGCATGCGATTGGACACGAGTAAGGACAGTTCACTTCCTGAAGTCGATTCACGTCCTCGACGGTCTTAATATAATAGATCTCTCATTGTTGCTTTATGTACACGACCCTCAAGTTTCGAAGAAATATCCTTCCACTTCCGTAGGTGTTCTGCGTCAATATATACCGTTGTAGCATTAGAAACACGAGCTTCTATTTCAAACTCTATAACTCCACTGTCACTGATGGAAAATATCAAGTACACAAACTAGTCGACTAACTCTATAACTTTATTACCGACTACTGAATCTACGTAATTATACTAGTCATACAGAAGTATTTTTAAACTGGAAGGTTGGTATGTGCATTCCGAAATGTTCAACAGAACGCGAAATGTCTTCTAACAGCGTTTGTGCACTTTGATACTCATCACAAAAGTTACATTTTTCCAGCACATTTTCCATTTCTCACACCACAATTGTGCTAAGTGATAAAGTAATCAACTGTGAACTGTTTAATACACAAATAACTTACCGCAAAGTCAATCATGGCAGTTTAAAATTACAACCATTATCAAGCACTGAGGGACTGAGATGGCAGTCTACGAAGCAAATGCAAGCTGCATATGATACTCTCGCATGGTCAGTAACTACTGTTGTTGTTGTTGTCTAACTTCTGTAAGTGTCATCTGTCAGCGTAATCTGAATTCCTGCTAATCGCCATTTCCATTAAACCTATATACTAATACACGAGCTATTCTAATGCTCATTACCCAGTGGAAACTCCCCAAAGGTACAGCTGTTATCGAGCTGACAGTTCGGTGTTGATAAGCAAAAATCCATTTCAGAAAATAAATAGTCTAGAATACTACCCCTTTCTATGAGATGCAAGCAATGACACTGAAAAACGTCCGCTGTGTGATGAAACCAAAAGCCATTTGGTGCATTGCCAGCCACCATAAAACACTGAAACGCACTGGGCTTCAAGTCGGACTGCTTGTAGTCAAAACATAAACATAAATGGTTATATGTTTAAGTAAACATTACTAAGATAAACTCACCATCACTTTCAATCATTTTTGTACGGATAGGTTTGAGCCGTCAGCGTACAAAACGAAAAAAAGTCTTCAGATTCCGTTGGATGACGCTCACCAACACGTGTTTGACGGTAGATAAATTAGACCATCCATTGCATTCTCGTATGTTCCATCAACCGTTTGTTTTAACGCAATCTGCTTGACCTAATAGCAAAGTTCGTTTGCAAGTTTCTTGATTAATGCTGTAAATGCATAAACGTACCTGTTAATTAAAATATTTATTTCACTTCAGACGTGTTATAGCTAGTAGAACAACCGTCCAATACATTTCTAGAATATATATACTGAAAATTTTCATACAATGCCGTCAGTATTGCACGTTTTTTAATCGTGGAATTAACCAACTATATGCAAGTACCAATTATTTTAACGAGACTATTTCAGAAGATATAACATTGTGCCAACATTCTCACAACAGTCAGCATGCTTAACCTGTAGTAACCAGGTTTCAATTTCCAGTGCCTACAAAAATGTGTACTGCCAACTTGCCCATACAGGGACAAAACTAGGGTCAAGCACTCTACTATGAAAAAGATCATTTTAAAAGTTTACTGGAAAACGTACTATGGGCTCATCTATCTTTGCTACCTATCCGGTCTACGTCAACCAAATCCTCGGCCAGTCATGCAGAGTTTCTAAAGATCAATCTTAAAATACTGTAGACAAAACCAAAATAAACTACAGTGTTGTTATGGTTTACATCGCAGCCCTGAATAGTTATCTATCACTTTGAGTTACACACTGGGGAATGCTATCATGTGTTTGTTATGAATATCAATGTTAGCAAGATGAGTGTCGACCAACAGATTTTCAACGCCTTGTGTGACAGTTATCTAGATTTTAAATGAGACCCAATTGTAAAAAGTCAGGGCCAGTGGGTAACCGAGTCTAAATTTGAAACTTCTGAGCTCCTGGTGTGGCTTCGTATCTCAATTGGTAGAACGCTCGTAGCGTTGATGCATGGTGTTTCTCTCGGTGGTTCGAATCCAGCCGAAGCCCTACCTTTTCACAGTTGGGTCTCATCTAAAATCACAAATCTGCCAAACCACTCAGTAGTAATACAATTGCCTAGATAAATGTTTACAAGGTTGATTAACGTCGTTTATATCCATCATTGTCTTTCAATTATAAAGTAAGTGTGAATTCAGAAAATACCTATAAAATGGCACAGATGTGATTATAAACTTCTACTTTCTATGGCGTATGAAGATGATTGATTGACGATGAATTGACGATAGCATCGCATTCAGATGGCTATTTCACCCGACTTTTCCAAGAAAAGGCACTGAACTGCAGTTTCGCTTCATTTAAAGCTAACGAAAATTCCATATCACTCATCAGACTAGGAGATGAACCTTGACCAATCTGGGTTAACCTTGCTTTTAACTATTCGAACGATGTTACAAAAGGCTCATCTAAGGCACAACTCCCTGTGAAATACAAACACATTTAATCTCACTAGCATCCGGATAAGATGTCCCAACTGAAGACCCCGATCAGTGCCTTACTATCACCTGTCTACAGTCTGAGTCAACGGTTTCACGCTACTGGCGAATCATCCACTTCGTCTGATGTTTCTTCAAAACCTGAAAGATTAACTGTGTAAAGTAGTTTACGCAAAATTTTCTGGTCCACAGAGTCTTTTCCATGAGTGATGTATACTTTCTCTCGAAAGGATAATTTAAACCAAGAAAAGTTACGCCGTTTTATTCAACTGACAGGTTTTTAACTGTTTTCAAAATTTCAATGTCAATATAAGATGAGGGAAGTGTGTTCGTCTAACCATGAAGTTGATAGTTTTAATTAACAACGAAAGTAAACACGGTAAATGTCTCGCGTTGCTCACTACACTGTAAAAATAAATTCTGAAGCTAATGGAAACGAAAATATGACAGTCAAAATAATTAATAACTGAACATAAGATGTTGAACCAATCTTAGCCAAAAATATTGAAACCAATATGTGAACGACTAGATTCAAATTACTGTTCTACAACAAGCATTTTGTCAGATCTTTCGGTTGAAAACAGCTGCATTTGTCATCTTGGTTCATACAATTACCGCAGTGCTAGGCAGAAGTAACAAGGTCGTATGATGCTGTCGTTTTGGTTATAACTGACTGTAAGTCGCAGCCCAACCCGCAAGAAGATAAACTACATTTCTTACTTGAAAATACTCAAAAGAGAACGCCATAGCATTCAAAATACATCATAATTAACAGTTAAAATACACTCAGCATGTCCAACAACTGCATCGTTCAATAGCTTGTCATTCGTCTCCCATCCGTGTCTGCATATAATAAATATCCCAGTAATAACTAATTTTGATAAGATGCGTAGTCAGAAGTAGTAGAATGATTCGGGTTAATAACTCAACAAAAATGTGTATTTTAATCCTTACCGGGATGGATTGTTAGTAGGTACATTTCTCACAGACCTCTCAACTCGATTGTAATAAACATTACAGAAAAGTTTTAATGTGCCATGTGCTCGGGAGTGTTAATTTCGGACGTTTCCAGTTATTCACAGCATGTTGCACATGGTCATACACTATTCAGTGTTGTACGCCATCACAGTGGCTTTAGTGCTAAATAGACCATTGGTAAAAGTTAACCAGTTGGCTTCACCTGCTCAAACATGTCTCCCTTTTGCTGAGCCCTCATTTACGTTTCTCGTTGCTTATGAAGATGCTAAACATTTCAAAGTCTAATATAAATCTGCCACATGACGGTTTTTGATCAATCTTATAATCTACACCGTGTATTCGAAAACACTGGAAAAACTTCCCGTTTAATGTTCAGGGTATGATTACCCATTAGTGTCTATCGTTAACTAAGCGAAACACATACCGAAATAAATGAACATTATAGAAGGAGACACAATAAAAATGCAATTCCAAAAGCGCGAAGAAGATAAGCTTCTGCAGACCAGAAACATTATTTTATAGCTTCACTTTTAAGTCGAGCTAACAAGCAACATATCCGCATAAGGAAGAAAAATTGAACTCGGACTGCACTCATTAGTTATTTACTTAATTCTTAACCCCAAGAATAAATTTTGAAAAAGTACCAGCAATCTGCATTTCGCAGCCTCATTCTTTTTCGAATAACTACCAGGTTTAGTGGTCACTTCGCTGAGTGACTGTTGACAGTCTCACGTGAATACTGAAAGCTACGACCGGCTGTAAGTGAATATCAACAAGATTAGTAGGTGCTATCTACATAGCTGTGGAGACAACCAGTATGCGCATTTTTGACTGAGAATACTACCTGACACGGTAACATGTCTCGATGAATGGATCCTCTTCTGCAGGTGACCAAAATTTCGGTTCCCCTTATTTATCATCACTGTTCTCCTCACGGTTATACCTAAGTATTATTACACCACTCAGTAGAATCCATGCCATAATCAACAACATTTCCTGTCAGAGTACCCAATGGTAAAGCTCACAGCTGAGAATAACGAGGATGAGGATGCTAAGCAAGCTACTGGGTACACTCAAATCGTTCTGAAACAAATTCTTATCTTATATGGGTTGTAGAAAACACGGTAATTTTGCGACCTAAGAGTAACACGCGTGATTTCACATTGAGTGGCAACGGAAGAGTAGGTAAAACAATCGGGGTGTGCGCCTTAGATGGGTCATTGTGAAAACATTGATGGCATGTTGCTACTGTTTAAATTAGGTCAACTGATGAATGTTAACTTCAGAACAATTCGAAAGAAGACAATACCCTCGTTTACTAGTTTGATTCCACCCATGATGTAATAAATTCGTTTTTACAAATTATTTCACAACAATCACAGAATATTACGCACGTTAAAATAAACGTGTGATAATTTAACAAAGATAGCTTTCCGCGGGAATTTCGATAGTAGGATTACTGCTCAGTTAAATTATTGGCATTCTCAGCGTAATGACATTGCATCTCACTTGAAACAACAGATTAACTTTAGCAACGTAATTGGTACTTTGATAGAAAGTGAACCGAGATCAGACATATCAACTAAAAATATATTCAACCTTCAAACTCAGAGTGGTTAATGTATTCCATTGTGTGTTCAACGTAAGTAAAATGAAAACATGTTACAAAATTGATCAATTCCCAATGTCTCTTAATGGCAAACTGTCTGTAAATCTTTTTGTTTGTTGCACTTCAAAAACATCCTATGACTTTTGTTTTACTAACACAGGAAGGCTATGTTTTGTTAGTCGTAACTTTTTCCATGTGATATGACAACCGTATCAAACAACTGTGCAGCGTTGCTCGATGCTCTACATACGAAGATTTAAAAAACAGAGTTCCGGATGCTCTCTGACCTCGCACATTATTATATTAGAGATAGACAAAGTGAATTGCAGTCTGCATCTCACTCACCTCTCACATGCACATTTGACACTGCCGGGCAATGAAAATGGCTTAAATCAGTTAACCCGAGCCAGCCTTGTCGGAGTTAGTAAGAGGAAGTTGTCCGACTGCTTACTGATCGTCACCATCTTTACTTGATTTCGGACTACTATCCAACGCATCCTCGGAGTCTGGTTTGAACTCTCTGGCCTCTCCCGACAAATGCACAGAACAGCGATTGTAATTAACATCGCAAAACTGTTCTAAGTTCGGCTCACCAAAAGTTCGTAAATATGACAAGGGACGAGAAGTTTGGGCGGTTGCCTGCGTGTACTAGTCACAGGCATGATGCGGCAATGTGTCTATGCATCATACCGTCAGAAAGCATTCGAGACTATGGTACACCCTGTAGACATTAGCAGTTTGTGTCCTAGACCTTATTCCACATTTTGATAACGCAACAACAATTAGATTAATCAGTCGTATTTTCTGTAGTTTATTTAACATCGTCCAGGCAATCGCAGCATTTTTATCAGACGTTTTGCTAGTAGACAAACCAAACTAGTTTTGTGCTCAAAAGCAGATTATCTTGTATTTGTCGCTAAACTGACAATAACAGTTACCATGGATTCAGACATTCAGACATTCCTAATGATTCACCGCTCTAATGCGCCTGTCCAAGTCGTAGTATAAAACTGTCTGTTGTACTTCTACTCGGTGATATGATAAAGTTTATGCGGGAACAAGTCGTACCGTACCAGTCATCTTCCAGATTTCTTCGAGGCTTTGACAAGGAAAGAAAGTTTTGAACGGTGTATGCTGTAATGTCAAATCACATGTCATTTGACGAGTATCCACATGTGACCGTCGTTTTGCATTCAGTTGAACGTTTCAGCCAACTCTTTTCGAAAATGAAACAACAAACATGAATTTCCTCTTCGTTAGAACTCACCGGTGGTGAAACCCGATCTGACCCGATCGATATTTCATGTCAGCATATCATGCTTTTGCAGTGACCATGACAACCAATGGGAAACTGCTCTTATGTTAAACAAGACCGGATCACCATAACAAAACGCCCAATCAATTGTGCGGCCTACAAAATCCACCGACTACTTAGCAGTTATACCGCATACCCTTCAACGAGTATACACGATGAACTTTCCTATGCTACGTTACAAAGCTAAACGTCGAAATGTATTTACATTGTAAGGTTCTTCAATTCAAGTCTTGTGATTAATAGGCCAATTTGTCAATAATAACGGTCCTTGCATTCTTTCACTCCTGAAATGGGGTATTTATTAAACAAATTTACCAGCCTGCATTAGCTGTAATAATGTTGCACCAGCTCACTGGTTCTTCGATTTGATTTTGTGTGGACATGAATTAGTGCTCATCGCCTCCAGATGAACACTTCCGCATCCGAATCTGAACAAACATGGATGGGGTGGACAGGCACTCATGTACGCACGCACACATGGTAAACACACATACAGAAGTTTATTAAACACTGGTTAACTGTTATGCCGTTCCGTTGGCCGGATTGAGTTGTACCTACTTTCAACTGATTAATGATCACGATATGATCAGACAGCCCGATATTTATCATGGCTCTGCTACTCAGTTTGTCTGATATGGAACGGTTTGTTTAATGTCCAGCACTGTAATCAAACAAGATCTTCAGTCTTGATAGAGCAAAAAACATTCCATTTCAGTAACCGATTGGACAATGAAATCAGTTTCATCAGACTTGATGGGAAGGTGATGATGAAATCCCAAACAACAGGAAATCGGTTCCACTCAGCGAACCAATGGAAGTTCAACTGATAAATTACGGCACTCCTTAAATAAAAAATGTAGGTTGCAACTCAACTATTTTTAATCTGGCACATAACCGTTCCAATTTCTCCTCTTTAACCGGTGGTTACAATATCGAACATAAAACATTCTTTCATCAGTAATGATTAAATTGTGTTTTACAGTGTTCATACATATGTATGCACTTCATGATACATCGAATGTGTATGAGAAGCTGTAACTGGAATCGATGATCTACAATGCTGTGAACGTAACTGTTCGAGTACTGTGTCTTATCGCTGGCAACGAGTTAATTAAAATAACTCTATTTACCTCCATTCTATTAATCAGACTGATGTCAGTAAAACTGCAAACTTGGTAAAATTTTCGAAGGGAGGACATTTGCTACGTGACGGACTATGGTTATTTAGCTAATCGGTGTATCGGACTGAACTCAGTAATCGCAGGCGTGACGTAAGCATATGGTAGAGCTATACCTGTGACCAGCACAGCTATCACACAAAGAAGTCCTTGTTTTGAAGCGTGAATAGAATAATAAACCACGATATGTGCTTCCCTAACATCTTCCATTTATTCTAAATTTACATCTCAGTTTCCGTTTGCGTTGTCAGATCAACCTGATTGTCTGTATCCCTGTCTGAGGCGGTCCCTGAGGTAAATTTCATGAGCATAGGATTTAGACACTTACATTAAGCAGGCAGATGTCACTGTTATTGTAATTTACCGAGCTTAGGCGCAAAATCTCAGGGGGGTAAAACGGAAAATTGCAAACAGCGACAAAGCGGAATGTACTTGCAGATTGGGAAGTACAATCAGTTTAACGCTGTATAAACTACATTAATTTCAGCGTATGCATATACGGACAGCACTGAGACAGTAAGGTTCGATACATTTGAGTCATGCCGTTTGGGGTATCTTAGTCTGAATATTCCAATATCTTGACATAACACAGTCAACTTGTTCGGAAACGTTGACCAAGTAGCGAAGTATAGGTGCTGGAAACGGGGTTACTGATCTAAGCAGTTTAATTCCGAGTACTTTAGCAAACGACTAGGCATGTGACGGCAAATACTGAAGCAATCAACCAGAGTACACGGGAGTCAACAAGAGAACAGGAGAATAAGATACATCTATTCGAACACAAGATTTCATGATTCAGTATTCTATTCCCCACAAACACGCTGGCTTGGTTCCTCCCTGAACTGCTGAATTTTCCTTTTCACTGGTTACTCATCTTTATCTTGATGTATTGTAGTATGTTTTCCACCAGTTCAGCTCTTCAGACTAAGTTTTTCCTTTCTGCTTTAAATGACTGTGCAAGGATATGCTAATTGAGTCCAGAAAAAAACTAAATGCCTAGGGAACTACTGACCTGATAATGTGGCTTGTAGACATTTAGCGTGAATAGTGTACATTCGAGCCTCAATTGCGTTGTCTGGAACTGACAATAACGATCTTGGTGGATGCTCAACCCGGAATGAATGAGCGATTATCACAAGACCGTCTAACCAACTAGTAATCGCAATGAAGGTGGTATCCCTTGTTGTGGTTACATATACACAGGCATAACAAAGTTTGAACAAACCATCACGCTGAACTTACAAAGGCTTTTAATGCTTTACGTGGAAAAAATTTTACTTGAGAAATTGTGTTCCTCCCTTTGATCCCCTTGAGATTGTATGCTGAATAGGTTGTTTACTTAAGCTAAAATTGACACTTCATAAAACTGACGATTTCATGTACGAACTATTAATTAAATTACTGAGTCAAGTTTTTCGATTCCACATAACTTATTTAGAAAGAGAACAGCAAAATAGAGATATTAATGGCCAAAAATAGTAACCGAATAAATGTCGAGTTTGTCTATCTTCAGCATACACGAACTGGCATATCCTACGTGTGATCAAACGTATCAAAGCAAGCGGATATTCGTCAACTTTTTTTACATTGATAACATATTATGACTTAGTTGGAATCATAAATAAGCGCTTGACTTTTTGATTATAGCAAGCTCAAAACTATTCGCCCGTAGGAAATCGGTTTATATACACCTCGATTTTTTCTCACAGCTATGACATATATTACAAATTCTGTTCGTTAGTTGTTAAAATGCACCAGAGTTTTTTGCCCTGATAAATTTTGATGGGTATACAGAGCGTACCATGATTGCCTGTTTTACACACCAGTAAATTCAACTGAACTCTGTGGAACTGTATTCGAATTAGAGGGTGCTTCGTAGCAAAATTGAACTTTTGATGAATGTATGACAAACTGTTGGTTAACGAATGAATATTTTTCCGTTACTGTTTTCTTACTCACGTTATGATATATTAAGCCGCATTTTTGCGACAAAGTTTACCATGGCATAAAGCTAACATCGTGTAATCAACTTACTGAGTAAGCAAGCATCTTATATAGTCAATGAACCACATTCAGTTATGTAATAACAAGCCATCATTCAGTAACATTCCGTAACAGTGATCGGTAATCATCACCTGTATGTATTCTAGATTTTTAAGAGTATGATCTTCTAATAGTAAATCCCGAGTTCATAATACGCAACTGATGCAGATCCTCATTACTCCAGTCAACTAGCTACAAAAAGAATGAAAGCCGTACGGATAGCCATCTTGCTTAAATTGGTTCTTCTATTCTCTGAATGCTATCATCCGTTCAGCTTGACTGCACCACTGTTCATTCAGTGGACACGGTCCAACTCACTAGTAAATTGTGCTGCCTACAAATTGGCTACGACATTCATATTTGCCAGTGATAAATCACAAATCTGTTTATCACTTTGACCGGATGCATCCTTGTTTGAAAGTACTAGAGAGGCAATTGGACTATGTTTTACAAAACTTGTCTAACTTGTCACGTGTCGATCTGACTAATGGTGTGCAAATGATTAACATCAAAATGTTTTTCCCCTCTTGTGCTCACTCTCATTCGTTTTGTTGCTTTACCGTTGTGTTGATTGGTATTCCTGATGATAGCCGTTCTCCCAGACGTTGGAATAGTTAACATGACATCTAACTAGTTTATAAGTTTGGTAATTTGTTTTAAGAATTTCATAACTTATAATTTGATGTCCCTGAAAATGTATTATGATGTTTTGCGCACATTACAGATCTTACTTACTCAGTGTGTTTTCTTATTCGTAAATACATCAGATATTCAACTCACTGTTTGTCTGAACACCCAAGCTGGTCATCCCATTTGTCCCACCTTGTTTGATGAACTATTGCCTGTTACTTACGCCGGGAAATGCTTTTTTGTACAACGTATGACCACTCCATTCCTTTCAACTGTTTAATCACCTTCTTGTTTTCAATTAGCTTGAAGTAGTTATGCAGCCGAAAATTACTACATCGTGTGCAGTAAAACGTTCAGAACCCGATTCATATTTATCTTGGAGATGTAACACAGCGTTTCGTTTTGGTTTTGAGGCCATTTTGTTCTTCGATTGTACAAGTAGTGTGCACGTCTTACTAGACCTTTGGCTTACGTTTGTTTCCGGTATTTCCCTTTACGGGACTGTCGTTGAAACCCTTACTTCAGAGGAACACTATCCTTCTTTGTCTCCACGTTGCACAAAGTTGGTTTACGAGTGTAACGGGTAATCGAAACCAGAACGTTCAACCTGCCTACTACAAATATATGATGAAACATTGCTCCGAACCAGAGCATTATCTTATTTTTCGATCGATACAAGTTTTCATGAAACTTTTGTGAACAGACATGTAAGTAATGGCATGTTGCAGTCATTTTAGAACAGAAGCTGTTGTACATTATCAATTATATAGTAAAGGATGGGCCAGTTCGATGTTTCATTTCTTTTGAGACAAATTGGGGACAGCACACACTTTGGATGACAATCGTCCAAGTAACCTGTAATGAACGCTTGTTTCAATATATCAAGTATATCAATTAATTATGACCATCGGATGCACAACAAAGATTCCCGGTGGTTGATTGGCGTGTGTACGCACCCACAAGAGATAGGAAAGTCTGTTAACATATCACAGTTCTGTGCTAGCAGAATCAGAACCACGGAAGTTTTCGAGCGTGAAACAAACGATAAAGGTTAGAGGGAAATGTCCATTAAATACTGACTTTCTTCAGGTCGTTCTGAAGTTATGACTTAACAGTCAACCTATTCCACCTGATAACATTGTGCAATAGTTGTTTTCCCAACGACCCATCTAAGGCGCACACCCCGATTGTTTCACCTACTCTTCCGTTGCCACTCAATGTGAAATCACGCGTGTTACTCTTAGGTCGCAAAATTACCGTGTTCTCTACAACCCATATAAGATAAGAATTTGTTTCAAAACGATTTGAGTGTACCCAAGAGCTTGTTTGGCATCCTCATCCTCGTTATTCTCAGCTGTGAGCTTTACCATTGGGTACTCTGACAGGGACTGTTGGTGATTGTGGCATGGATTCTACTGAGTGGTGTAGTAATACTTAGGTATAACCGTGAGGAGAACAGCGAGGAGAAATAAAGGGAGCCGAAATTTTGGTCACCTGCAGAGGAAGGTCCATCAAGTTTGCGAATACAGACTGATCACTGACTGACATTGTTTTGATAGATGTCGTTCCCAACCAGTATTGTGCATGGTCATGCGGTCTGCAGTCATGTAGATAGCACATGTCGTCCTTGTGGATATTCACTTACAGCTGACTACAACCTAAGCATTCAACTTGAGTTCTCAACGGTTTCTAACCAAAGGAAATTTTGAACCCAATTATCATCCGCCACCGAATCGAGCTAGGTGTCTGAGGTTGGTAATCCGATTATACTTAACATGGGCACATGATGTGGTGATCTACATGGTTGCCTTGGGAGAACGTGGTCCAAAGTTCACGTCTTCGTAATAACCAAAATTTGTATTGATGAAGGCCAACTAGACAGAGTCGTTTGTAATAGCTATATTGATGTGAAAATTATAATGAAGGGCTCCTAACATTTCCCTACTGCTCATCAGTAATCTAAAAATTCATGGGCAATTTTACTAAACCTTATAGTTTTAACCAGATGAGATACCGAAATCAGTAATTAGAGCTGATAGAAAACGAGGGGTGTTGCTTGTCGAATCGTTCAGACGGCCTGACTATCACCCACAGAATCGGCCGAAGCGCTTAACCGAGTACGAGATCTGCAACCAACCGTGAGTTATGCCGAGCCCACAGGAAAATTACGTTTTCACTAATCAGTCCTAGTCTCCTGCATATCTGCCGTCAAACGGTTTTTGTTCTGGGGACGAATAACAATTTTTTCCCGTGACACGTAGAGGCCTGTTTGGGTTCATTCTGTGAATTCAGAGTAATCAGAGTGCAAACGACACTTGTAAGTTGAGAAGAGTTCCAATGACATAGTCACGTCATATAACGATCTTAACCAGCTTTCTGAACAGAGCTGAGAAGTGCGTTCATTCAGGATGAGAACTGAGCAACCATATCCGCGTCGCTGTTTCGAAACACTCTTGAACAATACAGTATGTGGGATTCTGTACGGGTCTGCGTTCCTGAGAATAAGGATTTTTGTTTATACTAACGTCGATTGTACTTGCCTATTTTTCTTGTTCCTGCACTTCTGAGTGTTTAATAATCTGTAATTTCATGAACTACTTTCAAGGTCCGGAAGAGCCGGAGCCATACCAACTGTGAATAGGACTGAAGGTTGAAACTCTTTTAAATCAGATATGAAGCTTGGTTTTGCATGTGACTGACAAAGCTAAACGAAATTTTAATATAAGGTAGTATGATTCATCTATCTGCTTAATCCTCGTTTTTTGAGTTGCTTCCTGTGCGAGATTCCGATTCGTAGTTTTTAGTGTATACTCCAAACACTGCGAAATAAAACAAACATTACAGCAGCCGTAAATCAGTATTCCTATGCAAAATATGCAAATGACCTCACAATATTACGCGGAATAATTCCCGTTGTTAGCATGTTGACAAACGAGCAAAATACCTGAATGAGGGACGAACGGAAACCACAAAGTGTGAATTCGTTTTGCGTTTGGATTATACTCGTATCTCACCTAAGTGAGGTTTGTGATTTCAGTACATGAGGACAGTGGTGGCTGTCGAAAATGGTTCGCAGATTTTGACTTGGGGCAGTAAATATTCAAAGCTCATGAGTTGTTAGGGTCGAAACTTGCTCTATTTATTCCGGCATAAGCAATTAGAGGTTCAGTATCGTGACAACTATTTTAAGTCATTTTCTTCGGTAACTTAAGTGTGTGCGAGTTACACGTAAACGTTGAAGCAATTTGCATTGCCAGAACTTCACTGATTTATTCAGAATTAATCAAGCGAATACATCATAAAACTGCACTAAGACGCTATGATATAAACGCTCCTCCAAAATCCCATTATCAATTTTGCTTCCATAAAATATGGCAGGGAAGGTTTGTATCCTGACTACATACAACATCGACAGCATCATCCGTATGCTCATCATCAATAGCATAGCCATCATCAATATCATTGTGGTCATCACTATCATCCTCAGCCTCAAAATCATCAGTACCATATCGAAGGCTGTTTCATCTGTCCTATTACTATATAACTACGGAACTCGATACCAATTACTCCTATTCGGTGTTGAAAGATGTCGAATGTAAGTTAGTTATATCTTAAAACCTACAATTTACAAATCATTTAATCACTGTCAAGCAGAATGAACATTTGTAAAACACTGATATGATAGTACCGTTGAAGTGGAATTTGCGCAAATGCCATATAACCTGTAGTGTTTCTTTTAAAGTATTAAACACTACTTCCCTGGCAGATCTGTCCAACGATACCTATATTTATCGGATGTCAAATCTTATTAGCGACTTTTTCTCCTCCTATTCCAAATCATAGATCCAGTGATGAATTTACGAGGACGAATTTAGTTTACGGTAGATTAAATTGTAACAGCTATATATTCACCTGTCACTGCTAAATCAACTTCTGTACATCTTGAACCCTAGGCCAGCCTGCGATGACATCATTAATGTTTGTCTATTTATACAATACATGATCCAGAGATTAAAGCTTAGGCTACTCAACAGACTGAGCAAGTGAACTCTGCCGATCCGATCAGTGAAATGTTCACCCGTTAAACTCTTCCCTGTTTACCTATAGGTTTCATTAAACACGTGCGGTCGAATACGATCTGGGGCCGTCAAGTGTTTAATCATGTTTGATTTCTCAACTCTGAAAGGTTACTTTCGATACCCCATGTACAAACTTTTCATACCCCAGGAGAATGTCTCTCCCTATCTGCAGTGTGGTGGTTTGGTGAAAGCCGTCAAAAATGTAATAACATGTCTTTCCCTTATTCCCCGTCCACACTTTTGTGCTGAGGCTACTTCCAATTTTGGCAAACTGTTTTACGATTTACATGACTTTGTTAATTGGAAAATGTCTTGCAAACATTATGCGCTCACTTATTTCGAACCACATCCCTAAGTAATTGGAAAAATTTAAATGTCATCTAAATTACTTCGCAATGCTAGAAAGTTACCGGCAATAACATTGCTGTCTGCGTGTTTGTATCCAACAGCCTTCCATCAAGTATATATTGGGAGTTAAATTAAGCCATCCGTAATGTCATTTACGAAGACTGGAAACTTATGTACAAAGTTGATAGCTTTGACGTAAGGTTTTCTGTTTTCTAAATGTGTTGAAGGACCGCTCACAGACACTAGCCCACACCAGCGTAGAAGAATGAAACGTTGATTGAATGTTTACACGCATGTTTAGTACGTCCATCAGCATAATCTAGGCATCAGCATTAATCTATGCACAGCCGATCATCTAAAGGCTGAAGAAGAGCTCTTGTAAAGTGTTCTGCTGACGAATGGATATCCGGCCAAATTTATTGAAATTCATTGTAAAGAACGAGTGGCTTCTCCCCAACCACATTCAGTGGCGGAGAAGCAGGTTTTTATCACCCTTCCTTACACAGGTGACCACAATATCACCGATGTAAGTCGAAAGTTGAAGTCAGCCATTGATCGCGCATATCCCGCAGCGGAATTGCGCCTGTTGCTTTCAACCTGTAGGATGAATCTCCACTGCCCCGATCGTTCTTTCTCGGAAAACTCTGCCTCTCATGTTATCTACCAGTTCACTTGCAGTTGCGGTGACTCATACATTGGCAGAACGGACCAAAATTTATGACAAAGGAAGGCGGAGCACATCCCCAAGTGGCTAGTGCGAACAATGAGTCAACGCGGGTCAGTATGCCAACACTCGAACAGAAATCCGGCGTCTTCGATCGCAAAACACTTAATCGCAACAGGTCACGTGGTTGACCCTGTCACTTCGTTCATGGTTCTATTACGTAACCGCAACCCCAGGCTGTTGGCATTCTCAGAGGCATTGTTGATCAAGCGTCACGCACCGGCCCTTTGTTGGCAAAAGGTGCTGACGCAATCGATTTCCTTACCGTGGCAGTGAACCCTGATTGCTCCCATGTGATGTTTCGTTCATTTCATTGTGTTGTCGCCAAGCGCTTGACCTATATAACCGAACGTTTTATGTAATCGACTGATGAGAATAAACGAAATGCTTGCATCTCGCAATGTATGTCTTCTTGCCGTCTTAATGAAAAGATAGTTAGCCGACGATATTAGGACGTTGAGCTAAAATTTTACAAAGGATAGAATGTTAATCTGTATATCAACGTCTCGTACGAACTTCAGTTTACTGTTCCACAGCGCATGTCTCCCATCTATCTGCAGTGAGTCAACAAAGCACAATGAAGAATGAAAGATTAATTAACAATGGGATTCTTTTCAGTCTTAATAGTTTTTTCAGTAGAGCTCCAATGAATTGGTTTCAGTTCACCTTAGTCCGGAGAAACGTGTTTGGGTGCTCATTTTAATAGACTCAACCAGACAAACTCTCATCTATTAACATAGGTAATTGCAAAATAGCCCGCACAAAATCATTTGAGTGAGCCGACATTCTAAACCTAACAGCCGAAGTGCTACTACAGACCGCGGTTAGTGCACGTGGTTGTAAAGTTATAACACAATGCCTGGCATTGTAGATATATGGTGGTAACAAGCACGTGGCAAGCAAGCAAGACTTCCCTTCAGTGTTGTCTACCCACCCGCATAATACTGTTAAACTATTATGAGTTATAGCGCTACTTAATTCTTAGATGTGTTCCCCGCAATTCAATGTCGAGGGAAACTGTAGCACCAGAAGGGCCGAACGAGTGTATAGTACTCATTACCCGTTTCAGTTTATGTAACGAGGAGTTCTGAATACGCTTGTGGTTCTCATGGATGCGCCTCACTAACTATTTGTCTTAAATGTCAGTCAGCCAGAAACTCCAATTTGACCGGTTAAAAGATTTACTCGTGTAACCAGTTCTGCTAAAGTTAATGGACTGACAGAGGCACCGATTACTGACTACCTTATGTAAATTCGCTCACAGTTCAAAAGCGTTCTTTGGGCCTGGATATGTCAAATCCAGACAGTTAGTCAAAATCTCATACACGTGTTACAAGCTTCTATTTTCATTACGCTCTTCGTATAGCATGTTTACTTTTAAAATGAAAGCTGATTACTTAATGTTTTAATATCATTAACGCCGTTGAATAACTTTACGCATTATAATTTTGTCAGTCATAAGGTACCCTTATCAACTGTATAGTAAAGTATGATCAGTTTTGCTTGTAATGTCATATCAAGCGCTTCTGTATGGATATGGATATTTGGGTTAAAAATTGTTGATGGAAACTCCCTATACACACAGTTAATCAGCATTATTCATTACAATATTTGTCTCACTGCTTTAATAAATGTGATACGATGAATATTTTATTGCCATGAAAATTCATCCTACTCTTCTCGGAAATGAATTAGTTCACGAATGACCCGCCAGAAATTTATGAAATCCAGAGTCGTTGCTTTACTAATTCCTTTGTAAACGGTAAATTTATGGCAGGCTGGCTTCTTCTGTTCACACAAGAAGATTTCTGCCCATAGAATTTGATGGTGCACTGATTGATACTGACCACCGTGAACTAGGTAACAAGAAAAACTATTAAGGAAACCTGAACCTACACAGGTAACCGTCAGGTTTTCAGTGGTTTTGGAAGATTATATTCGAAAGGGGCCGACCGGAAATTCTGTGTGAATGCGACAGCTGTGTTCAATTGTGGGCGATGTTCAATCTACATGAAGATTACATTCAGTTAATCACAGAGCACCTCCAGCAAGATCTGCCACGTCGCGTTGAATGCAGCAACAACTTTCCGAGACTACAGAGTAGAGCACAGTTTAATTACTCACTGTACAAAATAAGTGCAAAAACTAGTGCCGTTTCTACGCAACGTTTCCTTGATACTATTTTTCTACCTTTTCCAACGTACCAAAGGCTTCGTCTCAGAAAAGCCAACAAAACAATACGCTCCACACCTGTTCACTGATTACCGAGATATATAATGCTTATTGATGATAGTGGTGCTGAACCGCGCAGTCCAACACTTTATGACTCATTACATGTAATTACATGTCGTTCAACAGATACGAACTTCAACTGCCCAAGGATGGGCTAAAAATACTTGTGTAGCCATTTAGAGTACGTTTCCTGGCCCGAACACACAACTGATTAAGACTTTCGCATTCAAGTAGACTTTCCGTTCGGACTCTTTCGGAAAGGAACACTAGGCTTGCTTTTTGCTCTTGTTAGAGCTCGTCAGCTGTGAATATCTTTGCAACTGCTGGAGATAGAACTCCGGATGCGATTCTGTGAGTTAACCATGTTTACCACTGCTCCACTGACCTCTCGTTATGTAGAATCACATTATCCCCTCTTAATTCTTAACCACCTGCGTTTGTCATTAATGATCAGGTTGCACCACCTTCTTTATAAGCAACACAGTAACTGCCCTATTAACTCTAGTCAATAACCTCATGACCAGGACTTTGTCGGATAATTTAGAACAAAGATAGGTTGATGGACATTTGTCTTCGAGAAGTTCCCAGTCACTCCAACACAGTTCCGAAAGTTAAATAATAGATGTCAACTAAAATGCGGGATAAATACAGTTATAAATGAAGAACAAGAAAGCAACCAAATCAGTTCTATCCACAGTGAACAGTGTGTTACCGTTAGTCCAAGATGAAAGGTATGTGTGTTTGTACATAGGCTGTTAGTAGGCCGACGGAGCTCAAGAGAGTGGACATACTTCTTTTGAAAAACTAACAGAAGATAGTGCAATCGACTGGCAGTCGCTTCAGCAAGTGCTGTCGTTTGCCTTCAGCACAACCATGTAAGACTTCAAACCTAGTTCCACATCGTATTCCTTAAAGTGTTTTATGTCACATGAGTTATATAGGGAGGTTTTTCTAGGCTGAGAAGTTTTGGTTTGTGATGCATACTGAAATTTATTATCTGAAGTCTTTCATAAGTCCAACCTTCCAGCAACATAAGATTTTAGATTAGACCCAATTGTGAAAAGTCAGGGCTTCGACTGGATTCGAACCAGGGACAGACACACCATGCCTCAACGCGGCAAGCGCTCTACCAGCTGAGCTACGAAGCCAAGCCAGGAGCTCGGAAATTTCACATTTGGACTCGGTTACCCACCTGTCCCACTTTGTCACATGGAATCCACCAAATGATCCAGAGAATCGACTGCCCCGGCAGCAGTTTAACTGCAGTTCGATCATCTACTATATGTTTTATATGTGTAGTAATCATTAGCGTAAAATCTATTCTCATTCACGTCTCTAGCATTTTCCGTTGAAACATCTTGCGTATTCCTCTAGGTAATTATGAATGTAGTCCGATATTTAATTCTCCACTTATTCTGGAATTTATCAGATACAGTGATCTACACCGACAGTTGCATAAAAGTCTATCACTTTAGGACACTTACTGACCGCTGCCACTGAGCGTCACTCCGCCAATAGTTAATAAATAGTAAAATTATAGAGGTGGCAATCAAAAGCCATTAGTTTCCCATTGAATGAGCGCCGTTCGTCACAAAACCAATCGTTGTGAGAAGTCAGTCTTGTGGTTATCTATGTACCATTGTTTCTAACGGCTTGATTTTGTAGTTGCTGCATTGGGCTATTTAAAGCAACATTTATGTTAGACTATTACAGACTTGTCGCGCTTTCGTTACACATTGAAACTTGTTTATGATGCTATTTCAAATTGCCTCTTTATTCGTTTTTTCGTAATTTTATCAGATACTGGAAAAATTTTGTCCGTACAAACTGGTATACCTTTACTCCAACTTTCGAAAAATGACAGAAATCTCGAATCGCTCAGAATGGAGATGACTTCAACACCAAAAACAAAGAGAAAATTCTCCAGCTGGAAATCTGAACCAGCTGTTATTGAATTATTTGAGCTGAATATTACATCCAATGCACACAGGTCTATTTATCGGCTAATAGATATCCGACGTGAAAATCACAGCTGTGTCTCAGGAAACGAATGCAAAAATGGGGAATTTCGTTTTATGGTTCTTGCGGAAGACGATCTGTATGTACTGCGGCCAAACCAGATTAGTTTTCAACCAATAGAATGGGGTCGGTGAGTAACCTTTGGACATTAATTGAACCTAATGAGAATATTCCTACCTCTCAAATTTTGTTTGAAATCAATTGAATATCCATTAATTTTTTGCGCTGGGCTGAAATTTTACATTGTTCAAATGATTGGAATTTCCCGTGTTAAATGCTAGTCCATTCGCACAGCATGTAACAACTTCGAGAGGTCTTCTCCCTGTCCGATTGGTCTTTTTCACAATTGTTAATATTCCGAAGTCTTTAGTTCGGAGAACAAACAGTAGAAGTCCACTTTATGCATGCAAAACGTTTAATTTCCAGAGTTTCCATTTAGTCGGTAGACCTGCAGCAGTCAATCAACTTTGCGTGCACAGAATACAATAAACGTATGTTTGATGTTGCTTCGAAATGATCACCAAAAGCAACACGAATAAATAGTCCTTTCGTGTTCAATTGTTACACTCCTTTTACGAAACTCCATAACAATTGAAGACTGACCCTGCATGAAACTTCAGCTTTCATTCTGACAGAATTATTTACAAAGGAAATTCAACTGAAAAAGGACATCGGCCTTCTCTTACCAAGGCTTTGCCGTGCAACTTGAAGACTAACAACGCAAATGAAATTTTGTCCTTTTCTGCAAAACGGATTTTGCCACTCATGTAAAACATGATTGTCTTAAACCATTCTAACCTCCCAGAAAAACCGATGTGATAAACCCGTTTTGCTCAGACATGATCGAAACTGTTATATACCAGAACCGTACTCACTGATGCTATGACCCAGGCTATCGTGAACTTCGAACGTAGTTTACGAAGTGATTCATTCACAGGCAAATCCAAATGAATGAATGAGTGAGTTAAATAAACCATACTGAACATCAGAGACTCCTAAAAAGAAAAACGGCTTTGAATGCTATTTATCTAACTGTTTCAATATGCCGTCACATAACAAGTGACACAGATGTTCGCGCCCTCTTCAACTTGCTAAACGGCACCTCCCATTCTTGAAATAAAATTGGTCCGTGTCCGTCGGTTACTACTGACTGTTCCGTCGTTAGTTTTGACATATATGACAATTAAACTGTATAACAATATCGCCGTCAAAACTGTTGTCTTTTTGTCGGCAGCAATCTTCGAATGTCTGATAAAGTGTCAAGCAAATTAATATTAACCGATCGAACCTCTCCAACTGAACACAGCTATTACACACAAGTGCACAACTCGGTGGAAAGCATGCGAATCAACACTCCTCCAGACGTTAATAGACGGATCCGGCAGCTCCCATAGAAAGAACAATCTCATACCTGGAACACATATAGTTTCGCCAAACCACCGTATGAATGGACCGACCAACTAACCGCACAAGTTTTGGTAGGGTGTAAAGACTGATGAGTTGAACCATTGATGACTGTTTACAACTGCGTACTGATGAGTTCTTGAAGCTTTTGGCATGTCACCTGAGAAAATGTTTCAAACTAAATTTGATACCCTAACTGTCACTCGCGATCCATACTTCAGTTTAGCCAAAGCTGTGAAAAGACACGTCGCGAGATATTGACATTTCGTTTTACTTTTATTAATCGCTGACGTAAAACAAGTAAGTTTTATAAAAGTTGGATAGAACAACCCCAGTTGAACTGGAAGATTACATGACTTTGATACAGACAAAACAGATCGGTGTTTACAGGGACTTATGGCGGAGCAAATTCCCAAGCGTCTGTGAACTCCAATGTCAAAAAATGACTTGCTGAATGTAGCAAGCTCGAAGACCCTGGTTTCGTCGATCGCCAATCACATCGCTTGGCTGATTCCAATAAATCTTTCTAAATACTGTTACGTAATCGTGACCCAAAACTGATAGTAAATGATGAAGCTATGCTACTCAGAGACATCAGTCAGTTTTATGTTCATAGAAGGCGCTAACGCAACCAATTTCCTTGCCATGAACTTAACTGCAATATTAACTCACGGGAGGTCAAAACTACGTGGTTGCTTTGTCCAGGTTTTATTGTTACGTCCAATTTGTACTCAATTTGCTGGCTTTACGTTAACGACTGATGAAGTTGAATTGAAACGTGAACATCTCGTGATATACAATTTCCATCTACTTTGACTGAATGGATAAAAATAACTTAGTATTTGGTTCAAAAATGTACAGTGATCGTCAAACAACTAGGAATTTCAACTCCACGGTAGAAATTGTCGGATACATGACGTTCATGAATATTTTACTATAACAACGGGATGCTGAATGATTACTAGGAGTGTGTACTGCATAGCCCTTAGAAATGGACGCTGAAAAACGGTTGCAACCGACATGCAGACATCAGTTATGTCGAAGTCTCCACCGCCCAGCACAGAAACGAAAATGTTTGCTCTTCGAATCCAGAATTGTTTCAGGTAATGATGTCTTTTTCTAGTGGTTCACTTTAAGACAGTACAGAGCTAGAAATATGTACACCTTTTACTAAAATAGACAAAAATTACACACTCAATAACCTCTGTCGGAGTAGTTGCAGCTACCTACTCCGCCAATGCTTGTGCCAACTAAAAGCCACTTTGTCGTTCTGAGCCGTTTGCTTCACATTGGTTCACTTATATTTATGGTGCCGAATTTATCGAATATACAGTTAGAACACCATCTGAATTTTAACCTTCGAACTGACAGCCAGCCAGGCTAGTCCCCTTAAGGAGTGTTGCACTCAGAATCGCTTTCACGGACAAATGGAATTCAAACGGGAATTGACAAAATGCGCCCTGTTTGAAGTAAATGATCAAATTAGACGGCCATTAACAAATATGAGAATGATGCGTTCGAGGAATAGTATTCCTGTTTGATATTATTGTCCAGTTTGAGCCCCACGGGAGACAGGGGATTCCTCTCAATTTCTTGTTAAGTTAAACATTTTAAGATTTAGCAAGCCGTTGTTCTGTATGAGGAACCAGAACTTTGTGAACCGATAAATTTTGGTAAATCCAACGTTACAGTCCTTCAGTAATACGGATGGAGTACCTGCAATCGTCTTCTGTAGGTCGGAAGATGTTGTGTGTCTTTCTGAAGCAGCTTGTGTATCTCTTATGTTCAGCAACACTTGCATGCGACTACCTTCAAAGTCCTTCTAGGAAATTGGTGTCGTGATCATCATAGTTCATCTTGTAAATAAGGTCCGATTGGTTGTTTATTCAATACACATTCACGATAAGTTAGTGTACAGTCGATTAGCAATCGCACATTAGATATACATCATTTAGTCTCGATGAAGCAGATTTATTCACAACAGTTTTATTCTCAGTGTGCTCCAGGTACTGGTAGGTTTGATGACTACATTAACTCAGACAAACAATCAAGTACCCATCGATTACATGTTTTAACGCGATTAATTATGAATAATAGTGGGAAATATTTCCCTAAGCCTGAAAGTGTAAGTTGCCTCCTGTCACACCAAAAGGCGTAAATGATTGATTGAAGAGAACTCAGCGTTTTTTGGAAAGTCGCTCTAAAATGCTTTAGTTTAACAGCCTGCAGTTTGAACGCTTGTAATTGTGAGTGAGGGGGTTACACATAAAAATTTACTCCATTTTTGATGGCTAATTTGAGATAACGTATAAATGTGCTGCGACAAACATAATAGCCTTTCATACAACAGTAACAAAACACGGAGGTCATAATACAACCCATGGAACTGCAGAAATTCTCAACGTTATTCTCACTTGTTTTTTATGTTAATGCCGTTTATGTTAACTGGTTGAGTTACTGCAATTTAAATTGCGCAGTTTATACTTTAGTGTTGTGGTTTATTCAGAGCGTGAGTTTGTGTATAAACCTTGGTGGTACGGTATGCCATCCACGGATATCCCAAGGGGAGGAGCAGGATA
The DNA here is from genome assembly GCA_014338405.1 of Paragonimus skrjabini miyazakii. Lineage (NCBI taxonomy): Eukaryota > Metazoa > Platyhelminthes > Trematoda > Plagiorchiida > Troglotrematidae > Paragonimus > Paragonimus skrjabini miyazakii. The sequence goes on from JTDE01000818.1 coordinate 110,674, forward strand.
ACATTTAGGTTAATGTTATATTGAATGCAGGAGTGGTACATTCTGTAATACGAAATTACTTATTAAAATTATTTACCACATTTAATGTTGCTCAGTGAATACGTCAGAAATTTTGCAACTACTCCTTTTCTCAAACTTCCCTGAACATATTTGCCTATGTTTTTTAAAAGCTCGTCAAAAGAAAAAAATTAGTCTAACTTGACAAACACTCTGAGTAATACAGTCAAAACCGGTGAAGTCGCCTTGTTCGGCTCTTCAAAATGGCAAGAAATTAGGTTTACTTCTCACTAGCCACTTGTGTAAACTTTACAAATACATAGATTCAAAACATGACAGAACAGTTGAAGACCTACTGGTAGTCCCTAACTCCGAGTATTAAAATAAGATTGTATTATGGTCACAAACCAAATCAACAAAGTCCATCGACGAACTGTCGGTGTGTTAGACCTGACTGACATCTTCTCGGGGAACGTCAGCATGCTGGAGATGCAACTGCTTTATGAAAGGGTGATCAGTAACGGACTCAACCACGGGACTTGTTTTAAATACCTATCCCGCAAATACCGACGCCGAGATTGAGATCGAAGCGCGTATCACTTCATCGCCTACAATGTTCGCTGTGGTATGGGCTCCGCCACTAGTATTGACCCGTTTTGCGAGTACCTACGTTGTCAAAACTTCAGGAGAACTGGCAGATTGTACGAGATGTAGGGCGCCCACCGGAAACCAACAAGCACACCGAAAAACACGGTGATCCACCGGTTGAAAAATAACGGATGAAAACAATAGCAGGTTACGTGTAATTAATGGCGAACTTCAACACTTACCTCAATTCATCAAAATTATTGTCTCATTGTGACAAGGAAATTAAGGCCTGCTTCTTCAGAACTGGCTATAACTGAATTAGGCTCATCCGCTACTTAAATATTTTGTCAAATGCTTGAAATAACAACTAGTTGATATGCAATTCCACATTCATTTGCTACCTATCCCCACATGGTGATAAATCGTATCCTCTCTACTTGTTTGAAGTGGTAGCTAGAGTTGATCGTTACAAGCTAAATGTAATGCTCGGCAAACAGTCGACTAACTAAACTTCTGTCTTCCACGGATGGCAAGTGAAGGAACTCCGTTCACCCTCCGGTGATTTGTCCCGTTTCCACACAAGCTGGTCATTTCTGCGTAGTTCACCCTACCGAATACTACCCGAAACACACCTTCAGCCCACAATACTTGAACCCGTGTAACTTGACATCTATGTGTTTTGTGTGTGATGACCCATAGAACTGGCGGCGATCGTAGCTCAGTTCACAGTAGCCATAAATTTTTTGGCTCATCCCAACACTTTTGTTGTCAGGTCTTAGCATTTTTCTGTTCGGATTCGGTTGAATTTGCGGCGGACGCTACACAATTACAGATTTCATCGGTTATCCATCAGCACGAAGAACAATTCTCAAGAGTCACTAATCAGATATTATGATATAAAATTTTTACAATCCCTGTGACCCGGGTACAAACGTCCATACAAAACTGCTTGCAATCTATGGGTGCAAGTGCATATTAGTGGTACTTATATGCTATGACCTCCAGTTCATTGTAAAATACACGTACTGGTCAGTACCATCCTCTTTTCCAGTCATGCACTAATTTCACAAAAACGTGGTTTGGTGAAAACTATATTCCGCAATACCAGACACACTTGCAGCTGTGGCGAATTACAAGCAGAAATTTGTTCGCGCTGATAGTAAGGTGAACATAAACAGCTGATCAATTCAGATGGCACAAAGTAATAATATATCGCTGCTCTTACAATTTTTCTATTGAAGATTCTCTTGCAAGGGCTAGAGTCTACTCTGGATCGAACGTATGCAGCTGCTCTTTTGCACTTTGTTCAAGCCACTAAAGTACCAGTCTTTTGTGATATCGAACGTAATGTGTCCAACTGTTCGGTTTCCCCAATTCATTTACCAGTTCACACGTCACTGCAGTGACTTTGTCTAGGTAGAACAGATCGATGACCATCATGGTATGTGATCGAACACATCCGAAAGTGGTTATGACAACCAAAGGCTCACCAGATCCAAGTTGGCTGGCCAGCTGCTCAAAACTCTGCATCAACGATTACTAAACACATCATGACAATAGGTCGCCAAACAAACTTATTCAGTTCATTCAAAATACTGTCGCCCAATAGGAGCCCGAATGTACTGACCTCTAAGGAAGCGGTGGTTATACGAACTGAGCAACCAGTACTGCGTGCATATAAACTGGTTTTCGCAAATTACTAAGTTGCAGCGATCCAGAATGGTTAATATTTGATGTGAGTATATACGTGCTTAACCATTGAAACATAACCAGCTCGTTTTGCGTTTACGACTGAAAGCAGTTAGCACAATTCTACCCCTATCATATCAAACAACTTATCTCTTCCCTGATGAAATATGTCTGTACTTTCCGTTCGAATTAGTTCCGTGTTGAACGGATTAACTTGTTGCATTTTGAAATCCAAACATCTATCAAAGTCAGCGAGTTAACTACCTTTTCTTCACAAATAACGAAGTGGATTCAAAACTATTGAGGTACTTGATACTTTGTGAATATTAATTTATGGGATCATATACCAGTCAATATTGTTAGAATTTTTTCACTCAGTCGTTGCTACTTGCTACTACTGGATTCAGTATACATCATCATCATCATCATAATCGTAAACAGCAATATACCAGTGGTTCACACTTATAGGCTCATCTACCGGGCTAAGTATGATAACCAATTGTAATACTCAAAAGTGGTGACAAAAACGACAGTATATTGTAAACTTCACATGTTTCCTGTAAACTTACGTTCTCGAATAGTGACTCAAGCACAGTCGAATATAGTTTTTTAGCAAGGCTGTCCAAAAAGTTTATTGAAACGTTAGACAACTCTTGGGAATAGTTCGCGCAGTCTGTGCTGAATGTCTGACGAATAACATTGAAAGTGGAACTGTAAACCAAGCTGACTTGTGGTGGGCTTAACTATACTTGAAAGTGATATGCTTCAACGGAACAAATATCTTGAGGACGATCGATGATTCTGTACTTCTACGTGTCCGTACAAAAATTTATTTCAGCCATCGATGTGCGGATTCGTTCATACTACTATGTTACAATAAGGTTTACAGTTTTCTCAACATTCTACCTTTTTTACTGAGAATTTTTTATCCAGCATCTGCATTATACCATACCTCTGTGAAGCAGGATGTATGTATTGACGGGTCCTTGCACGTGAATTGATTAATGACACGAGCTCAGACGATTAATTCAGGATATGATAATGTGGTTCGGCGAAATATACTGCTCACCTCAGCTATAAAAATGCAGTTCCGCTCTGTCGGTTCATGAACACACGCAAACGCACTACATCATTTCTGTGTGACATTCGGAGTGATCAGCCTAGTTTGATCATGGTTGCCACAGTGTTAACTTTTGTTGCAGATACTGGTTCGGTACAAAGCTGTTTAGTCGGAATCGGAAACGAAGGCTTTTTGAACTCAAGTGTCCCATGAATTTAAAGCAGTATGATGAAATACTTGAGCTTCTATGCGAGGCACAAAGAACCTCTGACTATCTCGACATTTTAAACACCGACCAGTGATACACAGTAGGTGCTTCTCTATATCCGGTAGAAATTTCCCCTAAGGACAAGGTATGCATTAAGAATAAAATTCCGTGGGCGGAACTCTAACCATGTGTAGCTTAATAGCTAGATTTTGTTCATTTTCACGACCAACCGACATCTAACCAGTTCGCTAAGCTAGGCAAATGAAATTACCAGTAAACACGTTTTCGCCCGGTTGAATAGCGAAAACCGACGTGTGATTGTCGTGTAGTCCTTTGTTTATGGTTTGTTGGAGAGTGCACCTCAATTTCGTTGGCACCACTTTTCTTGTAATCCTCAGGCTGTGTGAAACAGCGACTTTTATTACATAGCTGGACGCAATGCTCGATTAAGCTTCCCTAAACAATACACAGTTTTTTGTGTTCGTAGGCGGATTCCACATGATAACTCGGACCACTTAACATCGGAGCTAGACAAGTAACTAGCTCCTGATTCACTCCGGGGATCCAAGAACTAGGCACCGATAATCTTTTCTGAACAATTGTAATGGGCTTGCGGGAGTGTTAACTTAACACGATTTCAGCTTGCTTGTTTGCAACATTCCTTCTGTCTCCACTGTCAGTTGAAAAATCTGTGTCAATTGCTGCTTCGAGATATGCTGCCCATGGGACAGCTTTTCTGCCCCGTGTCTCCATGAACTTTGCTGCAGGAAACAAAACTCTTATGAAGCAGAAAACATTATATCAGTGAGGCTAATATCAATCAGTTCGATAGGATTTAAACTACCTCAATCAAAATTACATCTAAACATTATTGAATGATAAACGCTGTCGCAACTTGTGGGAAATAACGAAGAGGATATGCAAACTGGGTTGCTATGTCAATAAACTTGTTTCCCATATCGGACAGCTCAACGGCAATTTCAGCGGAACAAACTACTGATTATTAACTAACTTAAAATATTCTTTCTGTACTGGTTTATCTATCCCCCTTCGGAACTCAAACGCTTCTGAAGAGCTTCAGCTGAAGTCCATCAAAGTAAGCGGACCAGACTAAATATTACCAATCGTCCATGAGGAACTTATCGAGAATGTATACCCAGATAAAGCCGAGTGATTTGACTTGTGTTTCACCCAACACATCTGGTGTCTAATTAAAGACTGAGCGCGTCACACCAGTTGCTTGAAGAGGAACTATGTTTCACCAGATTTCATGTAGGCTCGCAATAACAAACGTTTTCGGGACACAGTTTCATGTGAATGGAACCTCAGATGAACGTCACAGAACGGTAGTAAACTTATTTATCACTTTTCCACCTCTGCTCACAAGCTTTTTTGCTTTTCTAGTTATTTCTAATTTGTCACCGGTTGATGGAAAGTTTACGAGTGTTCAAACGGGTTATTGGTTCATAGCGTCGCGTTTGGAAGTACTGATAGGAGTGCTACTTCAAATCCACAAAGATCGTGGTATTCAGACCTCAGTTATAGATCTGTTACGTGAATACTTTACAAATAGGAATCAGATTGCTTAGTTTGGTGACCAAGCGCCATCCCCACTCACCTTGTGCTCAGATGTTCTACAGACTGTGATCACCTTTCCGCTGTCAGTTCACTTTATATCTAATCCCTGTCGGTTAGCTACTGTACTTTTGTAATCAACTAGGCAGATGATACGGTTTTGAGCATCAAATACCTAACCCGTTCCTTTTCGCCTGCCATGCTAAATAGTTCCTTCAAACTATCCACTTGGTCAAAGACCCGGCGTCTG